>JAMAFX010000060.1:0-120064 GCA_023625875.1 Trichocomaceae sp. PYS4502
TCTTGGTGTTGAGAAATAAGGCCTCAAAGTGCGCATGTTAGTAGTAAAAAAAATTGGCCGTTGAGCTGTCGGGGTCGGTTAATCAATATGACGGAGTATGCCGGAGATGACCCGAGCCGTCACACTAGGTACCTAACCTAACTGAGGAAAGTAGCCGGTCGGTGACTAATCTCGCCGATGTTCAATTGATACACCGTCTATAACTACAACGAGACAGTATCTAGCGAAAGCTCCAATGATTTTGTGGGGTTCGCAATGTCTAGCGCACCTTGCGATTGCTGGATTGCCACTATGCGCATCGTTAATCAATGCGAAGCGCCGTTCAATCATGCATCCTCACCCGCACAACAACGCGCTGTGCAAGACATGGAGCTGAGTGACATGCTCGACCTCGGCCAGAACCTGGTGCAGCATTGGGAGACTATGAATGGCTGTGCTAGTTCCGAAGCCCATCTCAATCCACAACTCATGCGCATCGTGACTGGCGCGATCAGCCACGTTTTGACCCTCTACGAGATGGTGACCGAAAGCGACACCCGTGGAATTGCTGAAACTTGTAACATGACAGGAATCAACAGCCACAATAGACTATTCAGCTGGAATAATGTCTCATCTACGTTTGTTGGTGGTCTTGAAATTGATGACCCGAAAGAATCTGCCATAATTGCCCAAGAGGCCCTTAGGCATTCAATCATTAGACTCGGCGCCTTGCTACAAGACATTGAAGAGGAGACGCATCAATTGTATAGGACAGAGACAGATGACTTGTCTCGTACAGAGCAGCCGCTGCAGGATTCGGAGGTCAAGGAACTCATTGGGAGATTGTTCCGCTTGCTGGGGAAGACCAACGAACTAGCCAATGCCTAGTGATCTAGGGCTAGAGCGTAGAATTTCGTCCTCCTTGTCTTCCAGCTAGAGAGATGAAAGCAATAATTTTGATATGAACTAAAAGCTAAGCTATTGATCAATTGGATGCTCCTACCCCATCAACGCCAATCCTCCTTGTAGGGCCTCCATACGCCTTATCATATCTTTTATTAAAAGTTTTGCAGCATTGTCCAACACAGCACAGCTACCTCCCCAGTCCAGGGGGCCGCCTGTTGATTCCTCCAGTGACAGTGATGATGGCACTGATTTCATCTGCCGCAATGATAGTAACAATTTACGCACCCGCAACTGTAAGATCTTCTTCACAGCCCGCGCCTTGGCAGGTCCATCAACCACATGCTTTCCAATCCTTATGTCCATATTGCCTGCCGGTATAGGAAACACGCACGGCAGATCCAGCAAGCCCCGGAAAGAGCGCTCAATCCGCCGCGCCGCCGTGGCTGGCAGTGGGTTTTCAGATGCATCTTGGATTCCTGGATATTCAGTGGAAGTCCTTTCGACAGCTGCACGGAAAGTCCCCTCGAGCATAGTGACAACATGTTCGGCTAGAAGGGCGAGGCTGAGAAGAACTGGCCTATCAGACTGGAGACAGTTTCGTCCATTTTGCGCGTGACCTTTACAAGCGAAGCACTGTTGTTGAAGGACCCGAACATCTCGCTCTGCTTCTAACATCAAATCGATTGGTGGAGCGAGTGTTGCCACAGTGACTAAAGATTGCTGCAGCTTAATGGTTCTTGTGAGGATTGTGGTATAGCAATCAGTCACGAAGCCAGTGGTATTTTCTTCGCCGGTACTATACGCACTGGTCTGGGAAACGACCCTCTGGTCCGTGTTTTGGAACCTCATGCGTGGTTCACAATTGCTCAGCTGAGTTGAAGACTCATCGGGCACTACGGAAGGTAGATGGCCATCGACTTCCAATGAACTCGTTCTGGCCGATGAGACATCCTCAGGTTGGGATCTGTTGCCTTTCTGCGGTGTGATTCTAGTTCGTGCAGCCCCAGAAACCAAGCGTGTAGCACCCGTAGTGTCGGTATCACTTTGTTTCTGATGAATGTCACTATAATTACTGACGGACGTGGGAGACTCAGAAATTATTCTTGAAGCGGGAATGTTGCTGACATTGAGGCTGTCCTTCAGTGAAGAAGTGATTTGACTAGGTGCATTCCTTGGTCTACCCATACGCCTCATAGGACTGTAAATGCAACTGAAACCCCTGCGTGCGCAACGCTTGCATGCTGGTTTGTCTTTGCTACATCGCACCTTGATGTTTTGGCAGCGATCGCAGGACGCGCGGTATCTCGCGGGTTCTCCGAACATATTTCGCGATAAACGTCGCTGGGTGTCTTGGGGAAAGTTATTCTGTGCTTGTATATTTTGAGGATACTAGACATCAAGTAATAAGTTGGTTATCCTCGCCTCGGTGACTGGCTTAATGTGCAGAAGTCAATGTAGAAGTGTCGGTTCTTTTGGCCCGGGGACTTTCGTATGTATGTACTGTACGGAGTACTGTACTCGGAGTTACCATACATATGTACATTACGGTACTAGCGCCAGATGAGACCCATTGTGACATTGTCACTGGGAAAATCAATAACTACCAGTTCATAATGTCATACACATACGACAAGGACCGCTGATTTGACGATGCGGAATATAATTATCACGCACCCATCACCAAGTGCAGGCTCAAAGTAGTCAACTTAACCAAAGAAAGGATCTAGCTCCGAAATGTTCACTGAATATTCTCGTTCCCGATATCTCAAATCGCAATGAACGACCTGCCGCCAATATCGTCGCCGTTCAAGATTACTATGAGTCGGTAAGATCAGCCTGGATCCATGCTAAGAAGCATACACGGAGGGATCAACACAGAGCCGAGGACCCTCATCCGCCAAGTGTTCCAGAAAATGAAGGGGACTTTCGAATTCAAAACCGGGAACGCGAAAACCAAGAGGGACAGAAAAATGCGAAAGCGCCGTCGTCAGTCAAGGTGGAGAAAGCTCCTGACAATCAAGTAGCATCAGTCCCTGAAAGCAATGTCGCAGCGCAAGCGCCCAACATGCCTGAAGCCTCACCAGGAATGCCTAACACGAACTATACAGGCACCGGTGCAAATCTACAGTCAGGAACAGGATACAATGGGCGAGTTACAAGCTCCGAATCGGCTGCCGTTTCATCCACAAAAGAAAAGAAGAAGCAGCGTTCTGGAACTCATTGGCTGCGCGACAGAGACATGCTGCCCATAAAGATTCCGTTTGCCCGTGTTTGGGAATTTGACTATCCGGAATCCGAATATCCTCCTTGGGATAATCTCGAAAAATTGAGTGAAAGTCTTCTTCATCTGCTTCAAGGAAGACCCGAGGAATTTGATGCCAATTTACCTATTCTATTCCTAGGACATGGGTTTGGCGGAGTCATCGTACAGAAATTGATGGTCTTAGCCGAAAGAGAGGCAGGCGAAATACTTAACCTGACTGCCGGCCTATTTTTCTTGAAGGCCGGTCCAGAAGATACTTCACCACGATCAAATATATTCTCACCTTTACTTCAATTGAGACCTGGACAGAATGCTAGGGATTCGAAGCGTAAGGATGTTTGGGAAAAATTTGTCGCAATAGGGTCACAGATACCACCAATAACATGGTTATACAAGTCTGGGGAGAAGGACTATATACCAAAGAAGGTGCGCGAAACTCGCCAGGGTTGCCCAAATCTATAGAACAAGACTACTTATTAGTGACAGCGACCACAACGGAATGAGCTCGGTCTAAACGAAGACACTTACCAGGAACAGGCGGTTGAAAAGATCAGTAGTTTCGCGGGGCCCTCCGATGAGACGTTTAAGGACCTATGTAATCGGATGAAACAGCGACTTCTCTTCAAGATGACATCTACGGAGCGTCTACTTCCGTTTCTGGAAAACTGCGTTGATAAGCGGTCTTTGCTAGACCTGAAAGATGAGAAGCAACACACGGCGCTTCACCTTGCCGCTTCCATACCGAGTGATAAGAACGTGCAGCTTTTGCTAAAATACGGGATTGCACGGGTCAATCACAAATGTGAAGACAAGCTGACAGCAATAGATATCGCTCTAAAAGCTGCGAATGTGCAAATATCTAATCCTGAGCGCGACGGAGACCTTGAGGGGTTTAAGGAAGTAATCCGTCAACTGAGGACGTATGGCTGTACATTTAACTATACAGACAAGTCAAACAACGATCAGTTTAATACCGTCCTGAGCGTCCTCAACGAACCCGTATTAAAACAGGTCGCACCGCCGCCAACTGGAGGCAGAAGCACTCCCCAGAAAATGTCACGAGGGAAACATAGTGTCTGTCGCAATACAAAGACCACTCTAACAGAGTTTTACAGCGGGGCGAAGGAAGATCTCCGCTGGGAGGTCTCATCAACCATATACAACGTAGTATATGACAAGGACAATGGGCCTTGTGATCTTTTGACAGATTCCAGACCAACCATTCCTAATGGGACAGGGGATGCGATATGCCGTTGGATTCATGTTCCAGCAAATAATGTAAGATGTATCTTGTACCCTCCTCTTTAAAAAGAAGATCACATCTGACATTTGTTTTAGGAGCAATGGATACATGTCTGTCTCTTTTAATCACCTAATCACGTTTGTCACTAGACCTACTAATAGATATCTACAGGACCTTTTCATTCGGCTTAATGTCGATGATTATCTTATGAAAACCCAGCGGTACCAAGGTATCAATTTGCATTTTGGAATGGGTCAAAATAGACTTTCTGATATAAATGTTTAGGACAAAATCTCTATGCTCGGCACATGAAGCCAGAAGGGAGAGTATATGTAAGTGAATATGAAGCATTTAGAGCGCAAATCTATTAATCAAAGTAGGGCAGTCGAAGCGAGTCCTCCGAGTCTCGTAGAAGAGTCACTCTCGCACTTTTTGTACGTGATTGTCCTCTTTATTTATGCGTGTCAGATCTCCTAACATTGGTACAAGATGCCTTTCCTGACATTTGAGACACCAAAAGGGCAAAAATTAATGCAAAAAATAATCGAAGATGTGGTTAAGTCTCGTTTCGATAACAACGACTACGACGACGACGATAAGGCCTTGTTAATCAAGGAGTACTTGGAGCAACCAAACCCTCTTCATATTCGCCGAACTCTGCACCAATTTTGGTACCACGTGCCACAGGAGGACACGGTAGAAAAAGACTGGGATGAGCACCAGGACAACTTGCCGATGGTTGATCAACTCTGGATCTGGCTCCTAGATGACGGTAACAAGAACTGAACAGTAACTCATAGAAGTATTCTGATTATAGTTTCAGGAACGGTTGTTACAAGCTTCCCGAATAAATGGGACTACACTCCTGACTTCAGCCAAACTTTGGATGAGAGGATTCAAGCTGGTCCACGATCTCCGATTCTTTCCGCTAATGATCTCATTTACCTCATCGTCAAACTAAGTATAGAATTCTTCAAAGACAGCGGCTCGGAGCAATTTTGGAGCATCATTCGTGATGTGGTATGACTGACTCATCGTATTTGCAAGACGCTGTGTGTTCTAACCCTCTTCAAGGCGAAAAAAGAAGCCGAACTGCTGCATGAATTCAATGAACTCGCAGGGAAAGATAATGAGCACAGCGAAATAATAGACCAGAGTGTTCATCGTTGCAACATAGATCAGGAAGCAGCTCAGCTAGCTCGCATCAAAGCATTCCAAGACAAGATTCAGATAATACTAAAGATTTTTGAAGATCAAGAACGTGCTTTGATCAGGCTGTCTGGAGATCATAGTGACAGGAAACCCAAATCATCTTCAAAGGAAAACAAAAAGACTGATGCATCTGCTGACAAAAGTTCTTTACCAAACTTTGACAGGGGAGATGATAGAGAGCTCCAGCAGAAGGTAAGAGCCATCCACGTATACTAATCTCTAGGCAGCAACTGATTAAATACGTTTAAAGAATCTAGATCGTGTGAGAGACAATATCAGACTCTACCAATCGATGAGTAAACGGGCAGACGACGCAGAAGTCGCAGTAAGATCCTCTTTTCTATCTGCTGTGGCGTTTGCTCACCATTACCTGTGACAGTTTGTCCATCTCATAGACCTGAAACAGAAGCAAGCAAACACCTTGGAGGCTCGTTATGCGCGAAGGACAGCAGAGCATGCGGAGACGCAGGGTACCGTATGTGGTCTCCTTGAAATATTCACCATTTCTGATTAGCTAAATTCTATACCACAGATAATTCTCCTCTTCACTATTGTCACCGCTGCCTTTGTAAGTTAATAGGCACCGATTTGACATTTCTAGGACATTCGCTGACTCGGAGTCTCAGCTGCCCTTGTCCTTCTTGTCAAGCTTCTTTGCCATCAACATATCAGCATTTCCGAGAGATCCGGCAACGGGGCTTTCCCTTTGGCCTCTAGACAGAATCTTGAGATATTTGTGTAAGCACCTACCGTGCCATGGTTGAAACGGCTTTTAATATTAGAATCTAGTCGGCATTTCCGCGGGCGTATGGGTGCTCATTGCAATATTGTTTACATGCTTCTATTTATACACGAAACGGAAGAAGCCAAGATTGAAACAGAGAACGAGTGTTGGAATATACGACGATTCTACATCCGATCTGCACAACAAGCCGGCACACAAAGTTCTGTCATGGTTACTAGCCGGCCTTCGGAGAGAGCGCGCTCAGCCGACTGACGTATCCTCTAACTATTACTACATCGACAGCCAAAGTATGGCTTCATCCAGAGACGTATTCGAAGATTTCAATCCAGAAGCAGAGCTTTCACCACGGGCGTCGCCGGACTGGAGCTCAACCGAAACCGCAGAGAGAGAGGGAGGGACGCGTGTTTCTTCACTTTCAGGGTCCGATGACACGGTGATCCAAAAAGCGAGGACACCTTCTGCACTTTCCATGACGGTACTTTCACGACGACACAGAAGAAGATGGATAGATCTTGAAAGTGGTATCAACTACGATTGAGAGATGACGCAGCTTCGGACAGCAAGGGAAGTCCGTCACTATGAAGCTTTCCCGGAAAGAAGATTGTATTTGAAATGTCTAGGAGGAAAGAAACGACTTCCGATGAGTATCCAGAGAATTTGGGGGCTTCCTTAAAAGGTAACGGGCTGTTATATAAACAGTTTCTTAGATTTTCAATATTGAGAGTTTGTTAATATCAGAAATAATTGACTATGGCAGTCTTTCGTAGCTTGTATTTCTAACAATAATATGAAGGGGACAAACTCACTGGTATACATATTAGCTCTGTTGATGACGGTGGCTTTACAGGACTTTTCCGGATGGAGGCATGGTCTGGATACAGAGTTGCTTGATGAAATTATTCAATATCACCCCAGTATGAACACTATAGTAGCTGTACATTACGTGCTGTAATGCAGACTAAGTACAACATTCTAAATTTATGATATTAATATTATCAGCTACTAGTTCCATCTATAAATATCACCCCCGTGGGATACCTAGGTATCTCATAAAGGAACCTTGGAAGATTATGCAATAAAACTCCGACATCTTTTAATAACTAATAAGGATCACGTTGTTGTATATTACTGTTGATATTAGATTAATAGGTTTTTTTCAGGCCAATTTGAGGAGAGTTTTTACTAGAATAAAAAGGAAGAAGTGACTAGCAAGATCAAATATGTTCTACTTCAGGTTCCAAAGGCCAGTTTTATAGGCATGTTGGTGAGCTTGTTTTTAGGGATCCAACATGTAGGATTAACATCATTATAATTTATCATGAAAGATAAGTTCAGGGGCTAAAATGAGCTTCTGATTATTTAATAGCTTCGCTAGAAGCCAGCTTAATGTATCTGATAATCGGGTATGCACCTAGGTATATCGTGGTCCCTTAACCATCAAATCAACAATGCTTTCACCCAACATCACATGGCACCTAGTTCATGACTCCTTGACTTCGTAGGTATACTTCTGTAGCTGCGTTTCCCGTCTTGCTCTCACCGGCCTGGACCAACCGTACGTATTATCCAGAACCGGCGCCATGATCCAACAACACAGAGAGATTCAGCAGATCATTAATCACCATTATTGAGCGATGCAGTTTCAATCCTCTAAGTCTATACAATTCATTCCTGATTTCTTTACAGAGTATATCAACTTAGTGCAGTTTCATCATCTCAAGAGTTAAAAATGGCAATAGTCCATAGGCATTCGCATCATTCGAATGCAAGAAAGCGGACTAAGTACTCTATACCTAGTACGGCCTAGGTATATTGTCTGAATATATGAATACTTACGACCGGAAGTTTCCAACAGATTGAATCAAGAACCTCAATGTGCAAAAGCTATGTTTGCAAAAGAAGCGTGGAAAGCGAGCCTCGTTCTCTATTCGGTGCAATGGCACATGTAGACGGTAAAGTATGGAGGAATACTATGAACCCTTTCGTGTAGTTGAACCATATTCAAAATATAGCTAATCTCTCCAGAATTGCAACGCGAACCTGAAGAGACGCTCGGTAATCTCCTAGCCGATAAATGGTTCTCGGATGGTCTATAATTAGTTGGATGACAGAGCGCAGCCGCCGCAGCGCACAGCACTTTGTCGTTGTGTCTAGACGTGGTGTTGATGACTCTGAATCCCAAACACTTATCAAGAACTTAGAAAACCGCGGAGCTGCCCTTCAAGCCGTTGCATATGACGTTAGCTGCAAGGAATAGGTATTTGATGCCATCAACCATGCGTCGTTCGGCACATTCATAGCGCCGTTTCTTACCAAGATCGTCATTTAACAATTTGACTATTTGAAAAATAGCGGGAAATACTAGACTTCTAACTAGTAGCCAGAGTAGTCGGTATTATAAACCTGCACGAAGCAACGTCTTCTTCGTTTTTGGATTTTGGACTCTTTGTCAACTACCTAGGTACAACCACATCCCTTCAGCCAATATTTGCGCCTATACTTCAGCCAACTAGAAGCGGCTTTGTTAAACGGAAGTTTTCCTATCGGTATTTGGTCTTATTTTCCGGATTTCAGTGCTGTAGTATCTGGGTGGACCTGATCATCATCCGGGTAACTAGGTACTCTTTCTTTTCCCGTACGTACTTTATACAGTACCGGGCCATTTCCATAAGCAAACAACTACCCGACTGTTATTATTAATTATTTCGGTAAGAATGTTTAGACTAGGTAGTTCAAATATATAAACAGCAGTAACTTGCATCTAGTTAATTTGTTTCCTCAAAATCTAAGCTCTCGTTGCTATAATTAGACTCGATACATACACTCAGAATGGAAAGAATAGAAGCAGACGGTATTCGGGAAGCATCATTTGCACCGCCAGACCATGCAGCAGGAATAAAATACCCATCTGGTGCCAGGCGTTTTATCATAGTGCTCGGTATCTTATTCGGTGTTTTTGTGGTGAGTGAAGATCCGGTAGAAGGAAGAAAAATGGAGAGAAAAAAGTGCTAATTTCCTCTCAGTTCGCTCTCGACATCGTAAGTGGATTATGGCTCCATACTCACAATTCTTTCTAAGATTTTTTTTTTCATACAGAGTATCATATCCACCGCTATTCCCCAAATAACATCCGAATTCAATTCTCTCGCAGACGTGGGCTGGTATGGCTCAGCTTTCTTTCTTACTCTTGCAGCAACACAATCTGCCTGGGGCAAGATGTACCAATATTTCTCTCTGCGTGGTACCTTCATTGCCTCAATCATTATATTTGAAATTGGCAGTCTGATCTGCGCCTTAGCACCTAATAGTCCGTCTATTATTGCTGGACGGGCTATCCAGGGAATGGGTGGTTCAGGTTCTACACTTGGTAGTTATGCCATCGCTGCCTTCATTGCGCCACCACAGCAGGTACCTATTATTATAGGCTTGATCGGGTGTATCTTTAGCGTTGCCAGTGTTGTAGGACCGTTGCTTGGAGGAGTATTTACACAGGATGTCACTTGGAGGTGGTGTTTCTGGATTAATCTACCCATTGGGTGTATGACTGTTGTGACTGTCTTCCTGTTCTTCCGCACGCCGCCGCATGCTAAGCCTCCAAGCAAAATTCCTCTCACGGAGATGATATTGAGCTTCGATCTGTCGGGAGTTGTGCTGATTGTAGCCAGCCTGGTGTGCTATTTCCTTGCCCTTCAGTGGGGAGGAATCAGCAAGGCGTGGAATTCACCGACTGTTATCGGGCTGCTTGTCGGTTGGCTTTTGCTATCAGCGGTTTTCGCTATTAATGAATGGTGGCAAGGAGATCGGGCATTGGTTGTGTTGCGAATGTGGAAGGTGAGAACCATTGCTGGTGTTTCTGCATTTGTTTTATTGTAAGTTGATATCCCATGGTGCTGTTCAACTACCTATGTACCTAGGTATTCTACCTATACTCACATCCAATGGAAACTCACAGTTTGTACGGAGCTTACTTTGCTATTCTATACAATATCCCTCTATACTTCCAAGCCATCGCAGGACTATCGCCTCAAGGCAGCGGAATACGAACTATTCCAGTGATCTTGGCGACTTGTATGATCCTCCAACTCCACCTGATATCGAATATTCATTTTCACGACTGACCAATTGACCTAATATAGCGGCTACTTCTTTAACATCATCTCTCCTCATAAGTAGGCTTGGCATTTACCAGCCATTCCTCATCGCTGGCGCTGCTCTAGCATCCATCGGTGCTGGTCTCATACGGACTTTCAATCTCGACACGTCGCTGGGTAAGCAGATCGGATACCAGATTCTCTTCGGTGTTGGTACTGGCGTCGTACAAATTCCCGCCATGGTCGGAGGGACTATAGCTCGTGATGAAGATAAAGCAATTTCGCTGTCGACTGTTTGTGGTGAGTATCGGTTCTTTCCAAAGTTATAGGTACCTAGGTATCTAGTGACATATCTAGTTAATGACTTTCTTTTACAGTAACTCAATTCTTTGCTGCGGCTTATGTTATTGCAGCCTCAGATGCTATCACAAATAATCTCATTCTGATCAATGTACCTCGCTATGCTCCTGGAGTCAACCCGCGGGAAGTGCTCGCTGCCGGTGCAGGAGCTCTTCAAAAGACATTCCAGGGTGAAGCACTTCGCGGTGTGCGGATGGCGTATGATGTTGGACTGAAGGGTTCATGGGCCTTGATAATTGCGCTTTTCTGCGTTTCATTCCTTTGCGCTTTCATTCCGAGGTGGCCAGGACGTATGGTACCCGACTCCGTCAAAGATGATGAACAGCAGGATGGTTATACTCTAGATGAGAAGTATCCAACTGGTCTACATATAGGTGATAAAGAGAGCTGATTAACTACTCTACTAGCCTTCAAGTTTCCTAGTTAGCTCAGTTCAGTCAGGACTTAGCAGTATTGCGGGAAGTAAAGAGTGCTATAAAGTGGTGTTCTATTAAAATGGCTCTATATAGACTATGAAAAGATGCAGAGTTTGCCATACAGTCATTATACTTCCAAAATCCTTGCACGTATGAACAAAACAAATAGAATGAAAGCTCTTCAGGCATCACCTTCCGTAATTTTCTTCTTTTCCTGTAATCCTTGGTCTGTCTGTAAGGCCCGATCAATATCATACTCCTTAGTCCACAAGGAGAAGACCAACGCAACGCCCGATATAGCACAGCAAAAGGCCCAGACGATCCTCAGTGAGTCAGAGTACGCCTGTCTCATATCATGCTTTGTCTGACCATCCGGCATCGCATTGATAACTTGTACCAGTCCCGCGGAATCGCGGCTGTATTCTCGTGCATAGGGCGCCAGCTCGGCGTATTGTAGTAGATTCGCATACATTCTGTTCTGGAAAATAACTCCGCCAATCGCAACACCAATAGCTTGGCCGAATGAACGAAAGAAACTCATCATGGCCACAGCTATAGCGAGAGTTTCATGTGTGGCTGACGCCTGTAGCGAGAATATGACGGCGGGAAAGAGAACACCTAGGCCGAACCCAACTGCGAACTCGAGGAAGATCCATCCGGGGATGCTGGTGCCCGGATTTAGAATACACAATAATCCAAACCCGATGGTGGTAAGAGCCCAACCAATCCACACTATCACACGGTATTTGCCAAATTTGGTAATGGCAAAACCAGTCACCATAGCGCTGGGTGCAACTGTAAATGAGTCCGGGAAAATGGCTACGCCGCTGATAATCGGTGAATAGCCCTTGACAGCTTCGAAGTAAAGAGGCAAGTAATAAAGTGCGCACCACAGCACAAGGCCTTGGATTAAGGTGCCGATGTACGCAACGGTGGCAGTTGTAGAATTGAAGATCCCTAACGGGATAGTGGGATCAGTTGCAAAGCGATACTCATAGAAGCAGAACACAACTAGGCCGCAGGCACCGATGATAAGTGGTACCAGCGTATGCCAGGAGGACCAGGAGTACATAACGCCACCCCACGAAAGCGGAATCATGAAGGCAGTCGTGCTGGTGACGAAGAGAACGGATCCGATGTAGTCGATTCGTCGAAGTTTGGAGAGAAGAGAAGATGGGATGAAGTTGAGTCGGAGGAAAAGAATTGTGAAGGCAAAGCCTATGACAGCAAATGGGATATTAATGTAGAATATCCATCTCTTTGGGCCCAGTGTCAGTATACACTGTGCATGGATTGGGCCGAAAAAAAGAAGAAAGTTGGAAGACATACCCAAGACACATTTTCCGAGAAGCCACCTCCCAGAATAGGACCAGTTACCGATCCTACTGTCCATGCAGCATTCAGGATACCAAGATACTGGCCTCGAAATCGCAGTGGCACAATGTCAGTGACAATAACTTCTGTTAGCGCGAGTATACCACCGCTGCCAATTCCCTGAATCGAGCGTCCCACGAGCATGTACGTGAAGTTTTTGGAAAGAGCGGCGACGAGACATCCAACGAAGAAGAGAGTTATGCTAATTAATACCATTGGACGTCGACCGAAGATGTTGGAGAAAGACGCGAATGCAGGTTGAAAGACAGTGGATGTAAGGAGAAAACTTGTGCCAGCCCAGAAGGCCTCAATTGCGGTTCCGCCAAGGGCGTTTTCAATGATCTAGTTATATGATACCAGTCTCAGATAGGAATCAATAAAGAAAGAAATAAAGGGAAAGAGAGCTAACATACCGGAAGTGCAACTGATATAGATGTGCCGTCCAAGGAAACCATGAGGGCCAACGCAGCCAGCGTAGCAAAAACGAGTTTCGCGCCTGTCGTAAATTTCCATTCGCCAGTTGACCCTTGGGATAAGGTTTCTGCTTCATTTTTCTCCGTGTCAAGATTCTCTTTTCCATTATCAATATTATTTGCCGGATTCAAAGTCGAAGAAGAGCTATTCATGTTATTAAACTGGCCGGCTTGCAGTGCGGCCGTTGTGTCAATGGGTGCAGACATTGCAGTCCGGTATCTGCCAATGATGCAGATAAATCCTGTGCAGTACGCTTAAGGGATGAATTGAAGTTTCCCTTTTTCAATTGCTCTTACTTTCCACGTTGAAGCATAAAGTAGATTCCCGCCGGGCTCTTTAGCTTATATACCTTGAAAATAGCACTATCGATGTGATTGTGTCAACTAAATGCCATTCCGAGCTGAATAGAATACCATCGAGCCTCGGAGCCGGCATTTTTCGTGCGTAATCCATGACATTGGCCAGCGTGTGTTTTTTGCTTTCTCACATCCATTCCTCTATTACGATAGAAATGCAAAGAAGAAGAACGCAAAGACCCGAGAGAATTCAAGGTTGTGCCGGCCACATGCTGGATCAACAAATCGGGATGTATCAAGCAATATTTGATCCGCTGCAGCTCCCTTAATTGGGATAGATTGGATGACCAGTGCCGGGTTGTCATTGCAGAAAATTAGTGCACGGCGCTAGAAATTTGAAGACATATCTGCCCAGGATTTATAGTTCGATTTTCCCGGTTAGGGATTAGGGACCGTCGGTTGGTGATAATTGTAGGAAACCCGGGTCTTAGTTCCTAATTTCCACCACTATTTTCAGCACCAGGCAATCAAGCGGCTCAACTTCAGGCCGGAATGAATTAAACTACGACAACTTACAACAAGCGTCTAGTGCTGCTAGATTGCTGTTGCCTACTAGGCTGCGACATTTCTTTACAAGCGTAGGGTGTTTATTGATCATGTATACGGAGTATGCATAGCTTAGAAGAGTTCTAGTTATATCTTCTCTCGGTCGTGCCATCGCCTTGGGCCCTGAGGGCTCCCGAGGTCAGTTGTTCAATAGTGCTATCATGGACTAATCTGTTCTGTATTAGCATAATTCAGTGGTCTTGAGAAATTGATATCAGACAGAGCATGACAGCCGCTATTCTTAACTACATATTCTTCAGCCTGCTTACAATGACTACGTAGTACGTACGTACTTTGAAACTCCCGAGGTCGTATCATGGCGTTTCGATCACAAAGCGTTCCTCCAAGCAACGAAAAGTGTCAAAGGATGATATAGTATCAAGATTCCAAGGGACGGTCATTATCTTTGTGTGAAAAGGTCTTTGTCTTCTACCACCGTAGAAAGAAGAGTGCGATGTGATGCCGCAGGTTTGAGTATATAAACGGAGTCCGAAGCTAGCTAGGTAATGGCTAAGTTCTCGTCATGAAGGTTCGTAGTAGTATACTCAAGTTTACTTCTAAGAACATGGATTTACTTGTACGACTATTTAACACATCCAGACACCAGGAGGATACATCTATAAACCAGCAGAATGCATCCGCACACCTGGAGGATACATCTACACGCCAGGAGGATACATCCATAAACCGGGAGAATGCATTTACGTACCAGGAGGATATATTCACAATCCAGGTATATCCATCCACACACCAGGAGGATACATCCACAAAGGTGGGATTTAAGGACGTACCCATTGAGATTGCGCTCAATATCTCAATCTACTTAAAGACTATCGACCGCCTTTGCCTCGCACTTACCTGCAAGTCTTTGCTTGAGCTTCTTGACGGCGA
Organism: Trichocomaceae sp. PYS4502; assembly: GCA_023625875.1. Lineage (NCBI taxonomy): Eukaryota > Fungi > Ascomycota > Eurotiomycetes > Eurotiales > Trichocomaceae > Trichocomaceae sp. PYS4502. Next base: position 14,857 of record JAMAFX010000060.1, read on the forward strand.
CAGGATTTTGCAACGATCGACAATCTTCAAAGCTACTTTAACATATCCCGAGGAAGACGAGCACAGGAACTGGCCTAACGCCAATTTCTACGCTCCCCGGTGGGTACTGCTCAGACGACTAGAAGATTCGCGTTGGCGTCTCTGCTATCGCTGCTTCAAACTTCATCCAATCGATGAATTCTCCGAAGAGCAACTCAGCCGGAGTGCTGAACAAGGGCGGTTTTGTCTCTGTGGTCCGATGGTAGGCGTTGCTCGTCTTTGTCCCTGCATCGAGATTACATTTCGACAAAAAGTGAAACTCGTCCAGGCTTTGCGGTCTTCAAGGAACGAAAGAATTCAGTACAGAATTCTGAATAGCGTTATTGAAATGGCCGGCGGCGTAGGTCGTCATCAATGCCACCGATCTTATCAATTAAGGGATTTCAATCAATCAAGTATACTTCATCGAAAACATCCAAACCCGAATCCAGAGGGTACAATAAACTGCGAGCTAGTGCTGTCCCTTGACAATATCTTCTCTTCACGTCTTATTGTGGAGGCTGTACACGACATCAGAAGAAGCACATATCGCATCAGCGACTCTACTTTGCTGTTTTGTCCCCATCGAAGAATCGACACTCATATTCGAGATCTCAATTCCCAGTATGAATATCAGGTAGGCCGTCACGGTTCTCGGTCAATTCGGACTCTACATGGGGTAGATGGCAAATACGTCCAAGACCCTCTAGCCTGTCCATGGTGTCACACAGTTATCTATGATGCCTGGTGGGCCCTCCTGTTCCCTCAACCTGAATTTAGTGAAGTCCATTCCAAATGGACGACGAGGAGGGACTTTGGTGGTGCTACAAAGAAAGCTGATTATGTTTGGTATTACCAGACTGAGTCATCATTGCAGGGTTGCTCATTGGAATTCCGCAGGGAAATTCTTCAGAGACCGTGGACACGACCATATTGATTGATAACAAACAATTTACCGAGCACAAAAAGCCAACAAAATCATACGTACATGCCAAAGAATAATTCACTCAATTCAATAGCTCTAACAATAAGATACATGCTGGGAAAGTTTATCAAAATCACCACTGCGGCCTCGGATAGCCTTAGAAACCTCTTGTAGCTTTGAGCTTCGTTTTAGATATTGTAACAGCCGTATGGCGAAGTTAATTCGGACTTTGAGAGCCAGTACAGTGTTGTGCTGTGTCTCCTTCTAGAGAAGTAGAGAGGACAGGGGTCTCATCAGCCGCAACCAAGGAGTTTTGTGAATTCGACTGCGCCGGAGAACCTCCACCACCTTGTGGCCTTGCTAGTATTTCAACGGAATTTTTAATACTGTCAAAAGACTTTTTGAAGAGCGGAAGGCTGTCAACAAGTTCATCTTGTTGAGTGAACGCATTAGAAATTCCGATAGCAACATTCTGTCGTTGAGTATCGACTGCCGGCAGGAGTTCCGTTAACAAGTTTTCAATCTTTTGAAGCCTGTCCTGGAGACTGGGCTTCTGATCGGTCTCAGTAACCGAATTGGAAGCAGCAGAGATATTAACACCGTTCGCTGGTGCCATTTGACGGACAAGGGCAGATTTAATGGCCCTGATAGATTCCTCGTAGCGATGAACCGTTTCTAGGAGATGAGGGACATCAACGACGATCCGTGGTTCCATTCGCTTGACAAGGGTGGAGATCTCGTTGATGGGGTTTTCGCAGTTACGAAGAGCTTCCAAGAGACCAGGGACATTAATAGCGATCGGTGGTCTCATTCGATCGAGAATGGTGTCTCTGATCTCGTTGATGGAGTCTTCGAAGCGTTTAAGAGTTTCGTGAACGCCGTTGTCAAAAATACCTTTGTGGTAGAACCGGTCCAAAATTGCCAAAACAAGCTGGAGAACAATTTGCAGGGCTAACAGAAAGACGCTTGTTTCGTCTGGCGACATTTTGGGTAGAAGGTACAAGTTTTGCTATGGGTTAGGTAGAAGGCACCGAAGAGAGGACAGGTCAGAATGCCACTTTGAAATAAAATGAAAAAGTATGGAGGAGATTGATAAAATAAGTAAAAAGGAGAGATCAAACTCTTCTAGGGAATGGCTTATAAACTTATAAAATGCAAAGATTACTGCGCCGGGGTTTCCCTTGTGTTTATGTCTATGGAGACGCAATTGATACTTTTTTATAGTACAGACAAAGGAGATAAGTTACTGGATTATTCACAGCAAGTGTTCATGAGCTGTCACACATCCTACGGAGGTAAGTAGAAGAAAGAAAGATCTTGACAAAGGCTCACAGGGAGCGTGCTGGAGCCTAAAACTACAGGTAAGCAAACTCAGTAGGCGAAATACAATGGGCTCATAGTAATGGTGCGCAGCTAGATGACCTAGAGATCTCTTTGCAATATACTGGAACATTGACAGGGAGTTGCCCAGGTGCAATGTCAATGCTATCATGGCCTTGAGAATGGTGGTCCTGGTAATTCGCCAAGGTTAGGGAGTATGTATATACTATATGCTGAATAAAATAACAAACTGAGGTGCCTGGTATATGTTTGAAATTGATTCTAGTATTTCCTCTCTTCCATGAATCTCCTCAGAAGCAAGTAGAGGAGCTGATTAGGTTAGTGTTGGCCAACTCTGGTCTTGTTCGGCTACCTACCTAGGTAGGTAGGAGCTTCCAAGGTTACATTGGTCATGGAGTACCAATGCTTGTATGAAGCAATCCTTGATATGCATCTTCTGTAACGGTATATCTACATAGCATTACGACCTGATTTTGTTGTAGTACGTACAACTAGAGCCTCGCTCATCAAGATAACCGCCTAGGTATGTTAAGTTAATTTGTTTCTTGCAGATCAGTTACAATGCATTGCCTAGTCCAGCCGACGCAAGTAGGAGATGTCGCTCATAGGCATCAAACTATGAGCAATGCATGTGCTGCTCTAGTATCCTTGGCAGCAATACCGTTGCCTGGCTTCCTGGTATGGCCTAACCCTGGGGGTGGTAGTTAGGGCAAGATAACTTTTTGACAGCCCTTACACAATAGAAACCTTCTTTCTTTCTACAGCAACTCTGGGAGTTTTACGTATTCTAAGTTGAGGATATCATGGCGTCAATCACTCTCAAACCAGTCGCCACAGATAGCAAGAAGCCAGTTAAGTTCTTTAATATATTGACTAAAGTACCTCTAGACAAGCAGATTGTCTCTCGCCTCGTCGCTCAGTCCACTCAAAGCCCTGAAATCTCTCTCACGCCGACTAAAAACGCATCTATCATCTTTTTCCAATCCAGCGTCGTTGACCCATTCATGCGGCAAGTCAGAGTACCACACCGGAGCGAACCGCCGATGTCGTTTCTGTGACGAAGCAGCAGACGACGATCCATACCTTTGGCCATACTGCATACGCTCGAATTTCATGAATCCACCAAACATTTCATCCGTATTAGCAACCCAGATCGAGCCGCCGTCCGGGGTGTAGTCCGCGCCGCCAATCTCACCGAAAAAGTCGTGCACTTGCCTAGTTTCGTACGTCGTTGCGTTGACAATAGAAATGCGATCGGCGGGTTCGCTCATAAGTAACGTTCGTGGGCCACCACCGATAGGCGAGAAGCGTAGAGACCGATATCCCGCTCTGTCCGAATCCATACTTTGGAGAATCCGCCACATGCGCACATCCCATATATTAACTGTTCGGTCCTGGTTACTAGTTGCTATGTGCAGCATATCCGGCGACCAGGCACACGCGAACCCAAAGTCGCGATGTCCGTGAAGTTGCTGAAGCATGCGCCCACTATCAGCTTCAAGTACGTAGGCCACTGGTGTGTCGCCAACGACAATGCGCATTCGACCGTCTGCAGACGTCTCGGAGCAGTTGACGGGGATTCCCAACTCGTGATCAGAGATAAATTGGTTGCTTGCGCAGTCAAGCACGCGAATATGTTGGTCATTTGAAGCAAATATAGCTAGGGGAGATGAATTTGTGCGACTTCGAATGATGTCTATGTTATTGGTGATCCCATTTAAGTTTGTTGTTACAGTCCCGTATGTGTTTTGGACTCGACTCCCGTTGACATGCATACAATACTCGCCGGTAAAGCCGCCAACAACCGAGATTCCATGTTTTGATTGCATTGTGGAAATATGCACTGGTCTTTGGAATCCGGTTTCTGGTGCCGGTCGAGTAAGATCCATGATACATCTGACATGTCTGTAATCCGGAGTCCATGATAGTAGCCTAGACTCGTGTGCAAATTGCAGAGTATTGAATGATGTGACGGCCATAAGGTTCCGCAATTGGAAGTGCTCAATGGTGGCCCTAAAGTCTGTGTATAAGGCCTTTGCGCGAAAATAATTTTCAAGCCTCGGCAGTGTGCTTGGCCGCTTTGTTTCCAATGTTAGTTTAGCCAGGTTTAGGGGCAAGGGACGAAGGCTACATACGTTATCATTTCTATAATGCAAATTGGAATATGGAGAATACCACGCATCTCGAAGAACACGAGCATCCGAACGGTGAACACCAAGCTTTTCCCTCCACGGAATCTGCTGAATATCGTAGAATTCGCGGGAGTCCATATCCTGAGGACGTGCTATCATCCGTGGCCGCGGCCACAGCGCGACATTTGCAGCTTCAAGCGTTGGACAAGGGAACTGGGGTGGCACATGTGCGCTGTTTGCAAGAGACGCTTGCAACCAGCGCTTTATAAATTGTTCGACAGTGAGATTTCGTTCTTGAGCTAAAGTAACATTGCATGTAAGCAAAAAGTACGTGATCTATACAAATCGAAAAGCCCTAAAGTCATAACAGACATACTTGCTTGCATGGAACGATCAAAGTGATTAGTATTGGGTAGCTCAGGCTGCCCTGCATGCCAGTGACGATGGTAACGATAATCATAACGGTTCACAGAAGCAAGCATTTGTCCAAGACGAGAGCGTCCATAATTACTGTCGCTATCATAATCGTCCGAAAAGTATTCGCTGTCTTCATCGTCGTCTATCAGTCTGACAAATGAATCCAATTCCGTGTAGAATTTGGAGGTGTCATCTGAATCACTGTCATGATCGTCATGTTCACTCTGGGATGAAACGTAATTCCAATCAAGCAAGTTGGACTGTATGCCTGATAGATGGTCAGAAGAGCCAAGTAATGGCCGATAGAAGGAGGTCGCAGGCTCCGAGCCCCTTTCATCACTTGAATAAGAGAGCGTATCATCACCGGAATAGGCATGGCGATCGGAATGTTCGACTTGCCTGTGATGGCCTACAGGAACAGTGTCTCTTTCATCGAGGTGGACATTCGATTGATGTGAGAACAAATCAGTTCGGCGTGAATCAACTGGTGTCTCAGCGCCGGCCAAATGTATATAAGACGATCTTTCAATATTGGTCGTCGTTTGGGTGAATACCGGCAAGACCGTCACTGGCGAGGTGAAACTCGAGGATGACATGATAGCAGTTCGGATGCTGTCAAATCCGGAGCCTAGGGTTTCTTCCATGATGTTGATTAATAGTGGACGACGTTATCGCTCTGCTTTAGTCTGTATATATCCGTTCCGTCTGTCAGAGAAGTGATCCATCGCGCTCGAGATTGATAGTTGTGATCGTATTCAATATCCCAAGAAATCATAAACTCTTATGAACGACAAAAAAAAAGAAAGCTGTTCCCGCAGCTTGGCTTTCTACAAATTGGCGTGTAGGCGTGGTACCATAAGTGGCTTGCACTAAATATTCTTCCTAGTAGCCGACAGCAATGCACGAGTCTGGCCAAGAGCGTGAACTAACGGAAGAAGAGAAAATGATATCGTGAAATATAGTAAACAGCCACCGTCGAGTAGTCTAGCACTCGTTGAATCTGCCAATCGATGGCAGGATGGATATTAAAACCGGTCCACCAGTGACAGGTCGACACCTTCTGACTTTAGTCGCCTTTCAGCAAGAGGATAAGATAATCGAAGTCAGCTGCCAACTGTCAGTCATACTCATCACTGACAAGCACATCAAGAAAAATCAACGTCAACATTCGTTCGACTCGACAAAATAAGGGGGGTGGTTGAATTAGGGTAGTTGATGGTGCTATATGGTGGTATGATGTGAAGTGCAAGTAGCGTGTTAAAGAAGTTCACGAAAGAAAAGGTTGCAAAAAAGACAATAATACAATGTGTATGTGTACATTCAACTTAAGAATAGACAAAACAACTGCAGCAAAGTGTGGCAATGGCCAAAGCATTAAATAGATAGATACGTTCCATAGCCAGCCGTACAATGTCAAGCACTCGCGGCAAACTGGAGAGTATATCTCTATGTAATAGTAGATTGTGCGACGACTGCCTGGTCGCTTGCTTGAATGTTGGACGACTAAGTATATCAAACAATTGTACATACCAGCTGATTCTCTCACTTCAACTTTCTCGGGTGATATTGAAATAATCGCCGTCGCAGCCCGCCGCAGTCAAACAGATGCGAGTATGATATTGTATGCAGGCGGCGCATAAAACCTCGCTTTGCAACCGAGGGAACGTGTAACGTGAAACTAAAACCGAGGACTCGAGGGATGAAGAGGAAAAGAAGCAAGAAGAAGAAGAAGAAGAAGAAGAAGAAGAAGGGGACAGTGATCTGTAGCTAAGAGGAGTAAAATTAATTTCCTCCTGAAGAAAAAGCCTGAGGTGAACGAACAACTTCATCCGACCGGCGGTCGCTCGGCGATTAGTCATGTTGTCTGGCATGTATTGTAAAGATTTGTACCAAAATTACTATACCTATCACGCCTTCTTTGAGTCTTTGTACTAATTTTACCGCGAAATTGTGTATCAGCTGATACAACAACCGATCTCGATACTAATATCTGCATTCTCGCCAAAACAAAAGAAGAAAAGAAAGCGGCAAGAAAGAACTTGAAAACGGCCAAAGGGGCAACCTGCAGACAGCATGCATACAACCTACCATCCTAGAACAAGATTGGCGACGGGCGCAAAATGCCAAATATGTATACTACTAGTTACATGCGCACCCATGTACGAGGTACATATGACATCCAGCCAACGCCCACAAGGCTGATATATTTTCCCACACGAGACGGAAACTCGCACTGCAATGCCATACACCGGAAGCCTGAAGGCATTCGGATGTATAAGAAATAAAAAGAGGAGAAACATGCATTGTCGCTCGTTGGCTTATTTCCCATGTAACTAACTACCTGCAAGCGGCTGTAAGCAGATGGCCTACCTATTAGGTAGGTACCTCGCGTGCGTAGGTAGGTAGGTGAGTAGGTAAATGAATAACAATCCTGCTCCTCCTGCCTCAGAAGATTTCCATTTATGGTCCGAGGAAGTACGTAGACCTGGCGATAAATGCAAACTTTCATGGCTCATGAGTCAGTTAATGAAACATTACCAGGTATAGATTAGCAGCTAAGTACCTAGCTAGGTCACAGGTGTCATACTACGTACTAGTTAGTACTTATCAGTGATCACTACTAGCACTCATCGAGTTGTCACAGCGCTTGACTCGTCACATTTCCATCACGCTGCGTAGTCTTATTTTAGCGGATGGCAGACGTGAGATATCAACGACCTGTCAAGCATAAAGCCGGACTAATATTTAATTGTCGTTGATTGGAGCACGTAATTATATCCATGCCTCTGGGAAAATTAATTCATGGAATACACCAAGAAAATGAATACTCATCTTGTGGATAAAATAGACAACTGTAACTTATTTAGTTAATTACCATCAATCATCATGTAACGCCATCCCATGATACAATACAGGTCAAACAGGAGTAAACTATGCCAAGACTGTATATATGTATATACTATATCCTTGTACGAGATCAGAAGAAAAAAAGAAAAAAAAAAAAAACAACGGAAATAAATAAATTCAGGAAAGATAGCACTCTAGTAATCGGAGTAGGTGTCGTAACCGCCTGGGTAGGTATATGCAGCCGCCGGTAAGGCGCCTGGTGGCAGTCCTTGCGCGTTGCTCATATTGAGCCGTCGTTCTGTAAATCAAAAGGGTCAGTTATCTGCCTCGCTCCACAAAAGAAGGAAAGAACGAATAGATAAATATATATACCTTTCTCAAAATCGCGCCAGCGCTTCATCGTGATTTTACTGCTGTCAAATTCACCTTCGGGATCTCCATGACCTCCTCCCTTGCCCGTATCTCCAGCCGTCTTTCGCGTGTCACCCCAACTGAAATCATCAAACTTCCAGAACGAATACACCGGCAGCACAAAGTTCCATACCGGAATTGACGCCAGATAGATGGCCATCCAGAGGACGTAAACCACTCGGTTGGCTGTTACAATGATAAGAACACCCGGCAGACCCCAAATAAGAGCCAAGAGCACCAATGGAATAACTTGTACCGGTTTGGAAACGATCGATTTGATAATAACGTAAAATGTGAGACTGATGGCCGCGGGCAAAACGAGTGAACCGATCAGATCGATTGAGACGACGAATTGCATACTGAAACAGAAAGTTCCGCACAAATCACGCACAAAGAGTAGCTCGAAATAATTGTGGACAGTACTGTTGATCCAACGGCGACGCTGCGAGAGTAGAACCATGAACTTGTCCGGTACAGTTGTTTTGCATACCGCCTGAGGCACAAAGACTTGTTTCCGTTTCGGGAACGTCTTCAGCATCAAAGTGGACAGGTAACGATCTTCACCCAGCAAGAGCAGATTCTTCTGATGCAGAGTGTCCACGACATTCTCGGAATAATGCTCCACCACATCAGGGTTGGCCAAGATAGGCACCCAGTAGTTCTGGCCACCTTTAGGCGCTTTGATACGATACATGGAGAAACACCCTGGGAGACAAGTGACACCACCAAAGACGGATTCGAATGCCTTGAGCTGATGGTGAGAAATGTAGTATTCAAACACCTGGATCATAGTCACCCAGCTGTCGGTTTTATTGGCAATCTTTGTTTCACCGCATAATCCCATAATCTCCGGGTCCTTCACCATGGCCGAGACCATGTGCGAGAGACTATCAGGGAATACCTTTGTGTCCGCGTCAACACATAGAATAATTTCATAATAATCAGGTGATATGCCGGTAATATTCCAGAACCCATTGAACATTTCAAACTCCAGCTCCGTCATGCGCTCGTCGAACATGACTTTTTGCAAAAAGGACATGAGGATAATCTGACTATCACGTTTGCCGCGATTGCCAGGTTTGGACTGATTTGCCTCGGCTGGAGTACCGCATTTAACCACAACAAGCATCGGCACCCGTTGTTGCTTTTCTGGTGGAACGATTGACGTCTGACCGTAGTCATAGAAACCGGCATAAATCTTGGCCATGTTGTGTCTCTTGGAGCCAGAGGCAACAGCAACATAGGAATAGGGCTTAACTTCTTCGCGCGGTATCGCAAAATCGGACATCATGCTCAACACATAATCAGGCGTGGATTGTTCCTCGCCCTTGCCTTTGATAATACCGTCACAAATGACAATGATAGTCTTATGGCTGTTGGGATAATCTGTCAAAGCAATCGAGTCTAGAGTGGATCGAATACCTTCTTCACCTTCAGAGTAACATGTTACCAGGCAGAGACAATGCGCAAGAGGGAAGCCAAACGGCTGCCATTCCGGTGGCGGCTGTGGGACGACATTCTCATGGATGAACCCTGCTGGCCCTTCGCTGGAACCCAAAACTGTCGAATGTCTCTGGTCGTATTGTGAGATCATCAAGCTCGTTCGGCTATCACCGGCGGCGGCATTGTGGCGCGAAATCGCGTCTACGCTCAAGGACCCATTACTACTATTTCCACTTAGTTTGTACATAGAACTTCCTGTTGTGGCGGTGGGCAGTAGACGAGATGCGGAATTTTGGCTGGCCATAGTGAGGGGTTGAGTCCTGGTCCTAGAGCCATCACCGCCCAAGGCATATGGGCTCGAAAAGCGGGAGGTGGTGGGCAAAAAATTTGCGCGCTTCCTGGTTGTTCTTTCAGGGACCGGCGGGTCGGCGAGACGAGGCGCAGGACGATAGATGTCATCTGACCAGTCCTCAATCTGCTGAGCGCGGGCCCGGCGATCTGACGGCATGGTTGACTTTGCGAGATCATACTTTTTGGATATAAACCAGTGGAAAAGGCAAGCCATAAAGAACCTCGCGAATACGACAGACAGAATGAAAATCAACGAGACGTAAAGGACGACCTGGGAGGCAATGCAACCAACAGTTGCCGTGTCTATGGTTCCAACTTTGACGACTTCAGATAGACACTTTGCGACACGTCTTTCCTCCGTAGATTGGAAAATATATGTCAGGTCGACTCCACGAATGTCTGGATTTGTCCTCATCTGTGTGAACATGTCAGGGTAGCTGACTTGAGACTCATTGAGCCAGGTGAGTAGATCGAGATCCAAGACATTTCCTGAATACACAACAAGGTTACGGCTCTTATTTTTGACACCATCCCAGGTATAATAAACGTCGCCGGAGCTCCTCAGGTTGTAGAATGAATTCCGAGCATCAGCTGAAAGATGACACATATACCCAAGATAAGGCGGGGATGTTTTGTTGACAGTGGACGAGCCGTCCTGATTATAGGTCTGGCATGGAAAGTACCATGCGAGGTCTCCGTTGCTATTGGACGGTATGTTGGAGCCACGGGCGAGTGTGATAACGCCTTTACATGCACCGTTGACATTCTGGAATAGAAAGCTACCATCTTGGCCGCCATACTTTTCTGGTAGGTCGTACAAGATGTTGGAACCAGCAGGGATTCCATAAGCAGCCGGGTGCTCAGACCTAGACAAGTCATAAGCTTCGCCGTGAAATATCATGTAACCACGGTCGACAGAGTTAGCTTTCAACCGTACAGGCTGTGAGCCGCAGACCGCCGCAGTAAAGCCCAGGGTGATGAAACCAACAAAGCAACAACATAGTGCAATCAGACCAACCAAACCCATCTTCTCTCGCCACGCTCGACGCTGATCTGGTTTCCTCATACCGAGACACATCAGGACTAGATCGGGGGCCCAGAATGTGATCAACACACAGTATGCGTACCATGCGCTGGGAGGGGTAATCTGCTGGCGGGCATTTTGCTGGCGCTTCTCCTCCGATTTAATATTCTTTCGTGAGCTTCTTCGATAAAGCCTCCTTCTTTTGTGGCGTGAGCTTGGGGCTCGTTCAACCCGCTCCATAGGTTGATTCAAGTTGCCCTTGAGAGGATACGCATAAGTTTTCGCTTGTGTTTTTAAAGAACTATCAGTGCTTCCGGTCTCCGTCTCGGCAGGGCCGTCTAGTACTGGGTCGTGACCAGTTGTTGACGGATATGTAGCCATGTTAGGATTCTGGGCATGCTGTTGGTAATGGTAATTGGGGTGATCGGGGCCGATTTGGTTTCTTTCTGGGCGAACCAGCGTCCTTTTCCTGTTTAGATCAATGGGAGATTCTTGCGATATCGATGCCCCTCGACCCCGCGAGGATGAATGAGAAACGTGCCTCCCATGTCCGTGATGCCTTGGCGATGTAGGCGTGTACGCGGATGGAGCTGCATCAGGGTAGGATCCGGATTCAATGTCACGGCGACGTCGCCGCGATGAATCTCGGGGTCCCGACGACCGGCTTTCTGCACGTCGCGCTGATGGAACGCTGTCTGGCTTTTGAGGGAGTGACATTATGGAAGATTATCCGGGATATCTATCTATCTCATGGAATGGAATGTCAATTATGTGTCCAGTGTCCACATTCCACGGCAAGGAAGCAGCACGAGATCTCACCACGTTTTGACCGGCCCAGTCGCAGCCCCTCGGACAATGCTGAACAAGAAAAATGCAATGAGACCTTTCCTGTTTTTCTCTTTCTTGCTTTTGATCAAGTAGGCCTTCGAGCGGTTGACATTTAGGTAGTCAGGGTTGGGATGCGATGTTGATTTGTTGTACAAAAGTCAGATTTGAATATAATACACTGCCTGCGAATAAATAAAGGTCGATTTTTTATGGTGATGGATAAATATAAGTTTCGTCTAGATAACGACCGCGGAAATTTGTGAGGAGGAGCACATGCAATATGTTCAGTCGACCGTCGTATTAGCGATAGAATGTCGAAATGCGAGGCTTGCAAAGTGAAGTAGCAGATCAAGAAACAGGCACGACGAATATGTATGTATGCGTGTATGTACAGCCAGGAGGCTCAACGAGCGGGAGCAGCCGGAGGGAGACCTGCTCGCTTCCCTCCTGGTTTGAAAAGCGAAGGGTTTCGGAGGGAGAAAGCGAGTGGTTGGAACAGTGCTGTCCTATTGAGATGTGGGCGAGCGAGCGAAGAGATCGAAAGGAAGTGGTCACGGCGGAGGCGAGACTGCAAGGCTCAACTTTCAAGCAGGTCAGAGTGAGACACAAAAGGATCAGGGGCGCGCGATCCACCAGATCACGGGACCACGACCAGATCTATACCAGCAAGTTCACTACGCAGTTCTATGGTAATATTCTGGGAACGAGGCTCAAATTGGATATTGATCAGTTAACAATTTAAGACGGTTCACCACGCGGGCCCTTGCAATTCTTGAGATGGGATTCATCAGCATCAAATTGTCAGCATCGCAGAGTTTTCTGCTTCGAGAATTTGTTTACTGAGACAAGCTCGAGCCTCGCTGCCTTGGTTCTCAGGCCCGGAGCGAAGAACCATTCGGCTAGTGCCGACATGCAGATGCCCTGATTGGCTGCAGGGGTGGAGTAGGAGTGGGCCAAGGACAATGGCCATTGGCCAATGCGTCCCCGGGGAGCCAATCAGAGACTGCACGTGTCGTCACGTTATTTGTGCTATTTTCGGCCCGCAAAAATAGCTTCTCCGATTCCCTGCTGAATACTTATTGAAACGATTTATGGAGATCCTAATCATCCTCGTACTTATAAGGTATACGTAACGGATTAACTACATAACTAGTTATGTGCTGAGTTATAGAACTACAGAGCGTAGATAGCAGTCCAATTTCGAAGCGACTCCGTTCTCGCTCAACTTCTTTCTAGCTGCCAAGAAACGCGGCCACGGATCAAAGGGATGAGGCTGATGACCGGCATTAATAAGTACGTAGTCATACTACGTAGTACGTACTACGTCTTGGAGGTGATTTGACTTTGGCTTTGAATTTATTGTTTGAGAGTAATGCGGAGTATTATGTACGAAGAAGGCTGGTGCGTCCTCCCATGTTAACTTTACTATGTAAGGAGTCAACAGCTTAGCCCTGATCTGCCGTATGCAAATAAAATTAACGGAGGCTATGGCAGCGGCCTGGTGGCTACGGAGGATTTAGTTTATGGAGCAATAATGAACCATACCAAGGGAAAAATAAGAAGTTAGTCTGGACTCTGAACTCTGAACCTCAGCAAGCAATGAGCATCCTCAGGCGAGGTGAAAGAAAAAAAAAACCTGTCTCAGACTAGTCCGTATCGGGGCTAGGCGGCTAATCTCGTGGTTGCTTGGAATCTTGGAGAGTCGGAGTCTTGTAGGGAAAACTATAACCGGCCAATGATCACAACTTCCTAACGAGGATTGCCTCTCGAGTCTCCAGCCCACTAACTTTTAAGTGCTAACTTAAGTTCTAACAGTTGCTCTGAATATGCACGGGGGCGTGCTGGTTGGAACCCAATGAGCGAACGGGTTGCAGGATATTCCGGATAGGACTGAACAAGAAATCCAAAACCGGGCTGCCTGAGTGAACCCTTAGTTATCATCAAGACAGCGCCCCACCAGACAGGCAGGGTTACACTTCTCTCTGGTGAAAGCCGGCATTGAACCTGACATGATTTCGTGCGTATTCTGTGTTACCGATGATGATATCGAACTCCGGATAGTGAATGGTGTTTGCATGGCCCTCAGAATAGCAGATGCCAGACGCCATCATCATGCTGTTCTCCGGCTTAGTAACTTACGTCCTTCTGCTAAGCCAAGGTTGTGTCCTGGAGCGAACCCGCTCGGATCCCAAGGTTCGACAAGCTCGAGTGGAGAACTCGGTACGCATAGGACCCAAAAGCAGCAAAAGGAGAAAATACTACGTACGTACGGATCTTTCGAGGACGTACAGCTTAGTGACGTGCTTTCATAATCGAGCACCCTGCACCCTCGGAGTATGCGGCAGTAATAAGCTAGAGGAATGTCGTATTCAGCGTATTCTACGCAAGCGCCCCGCCAGCCAGTGAGTGCCACTGAGTGGTGATTCTCACGAGTCACCACTGAACAGAAACTCCTGGAAGGCACAGCCGCCAGCCCATCTTCGATATACTAGTATGTCGAAAGAAAACACTGATTGTTTAGCTGTGTACACCTGAATGCGCAGGACCACCGGCACTAACTCCTTCATAAAATTCTAATGCCTGCATTGGCAGACTTAATACACACAGCTTTTGCTGCTTGAGCACGTAAATGCTACCGTAAAGCACATTACTACTACCGTACTAGTGTTTCTGATTTTATCGCCATTCGTAATTTCTGTTCTTTTATCGTTAACTTTTATTCGTATAACTATATTAACTAACTTTGTTAACTAATTGATTGATTGACCAAACCGAGCGCGTGTCTGCGTGAGTGAGCCTGAGGCTGCCTTAACTTTGTGGCCGCATCCGTCAGCCACTCCTCCTTCTCTCGCTGAAACCCCGACCTCTTGCAACCACCTTCTTTCTTCTCAACAGCCCCTCGCTTCGCTCTGGTGGTTGACTGCCAGAGATATTGGAGACTATTTCCGTTCGCTTTCGACGCTCGCTCTAGAGGCACTCGTTTCTCTTCTCTGAGACGTCGCTTTCTTTGTGCGGTGCAAGGTGAGCCTCCCACCAGGAAGAACCTCTTGTACTCGCCATATTCTTTATTTATGGAGAATATACACTGTGGCATGTGCGACAACCGGTTACTGACCATACTACTTTCCACAGGTTCCATTGTGACAACCCGAAACGCCGACCGCACTCGCTTTATTGTTTTGTACAGTATTGTTCCATCATATTTGGAATTTTATCATCCATTTCGGTGCCTTACAGACGGGTTACAACGCCTGCTATTGCTTTTGTTTGATACAACGAGGGCATTTTTACTCCCTACTCAATCCAAGCACTGTTGGTTCAGACTTCGAGTGCATAATATAGCGACTTGTCTGTGCACTGCAAAGTTGAAAGAACCCGTTGGCACCCATCCGCCTGAGCAGTGGCGCGCCATTCCAATTCCTCCTAACCGGGGGTACACATTGAAACGAAATGGCCAGCCCGCTCAATGATTCCTTGATCCGCCCGTCGTCGATTTCTCCTCCACCGCCTGTATATCTACGGTCATCACCTCCGCCCCAGTCAACAAATGCAGACGCATCGCACGATTCCATGGGCGCCCTTCCAGCAGACCGGGATTCCTCAACACCAATGCCCAGGAAGTTAGTTCCACCAGCTGCTTTGTCTATTAACCCTGAACCACAAATTCAACGTTCTCCCCAGTCACCAGTGCGGATCGATGCCTCGGTCTTTAATCCGCAAGCTTCCAGTGCTGTGATTGAAGGCTTTGAGGATTCTGTTCTCGACCACTCGTTATATCCAGTAATGGCACTGTCAAATATGAAGATCTCGACGCCAGCATTGGATACTGCTCTTCCACCCCGAGTGGATTCCATGCCGCCGGAACAGTTACGAAACGTAGCTGACCGCAATGCGTCCGCTAGCACTGGTTCATGGTCGCTAGTAGGTAGCAATGAGAGAGATGACGGCTTAAAGCGGCCATCCGCCGAACATCCGGACTCGGCTTCGAGGGCCTATCATAATTCCAACTCGTCAGACACTAGCTTAGCGAGTTCGCAGCAAATGGACTTTCAGCCCCTTCAATATCACCATCGACCCTTTCGTGACTCACCAACCGGGCGGCGCTCGGACTCATCATCTGCAGAGAACCTGCCGCATGGCAGTCAATTACTCTCCCCAGGGATGGGCATCTATGGAGCTGGGACAGGAGTCCCGCGTCCATCGTCTGTCTACTCCTCCACGTCTGACCTTCGAGCTCGCTCTCCAAATGGATCTTTTATTAATCTACACGGCCGCCGTGCTTCTGGCCACTCTCCGGATTCCCGTCCAAAGTCGACTTATGTAGAACTCCTCAACACTCCATACCCCCAACAGGTACCGTCGCCCGCCGCGAAGAACAATGACCACCTCAGAATGTTGCTGGGAAACAATATGTCATTGCTGAGTCATAAACAAACATTCGAAATGTATCTTGCCAACGTCAAGAAGACGAACGATCCGGCTGTTCAATATGAGTTTGCTGTTTTCATGATTAGTGCGATTCGGGAAATGTACCCCAACGAGGATGATGATGTGACATCGGTCTCTGTAGATAAGGAGAAAGAGAAGGCCGTGGCTCCGGACATAACACGGTCACGTTTATTGCTTGAGGCAAAGGCGATTTTGCAGAGACTTTCGGATCGCAGCTATCCCTTTGCACAATATTATCTAGCAGATGGGTTTTCGTCAGGGCTTTTCAGCAAAGGCAAAGTGGATTATGATCGTGCACTGCCCCTTTTTGTCCAAGCTAGCAAATACGGACATGCGGAGGCGTCATACCGCGCCGGTTTGTGTAACGAATTTGGTTGGGGCTGCAGAGTAGACGCTGCCAAAGCTGCCAATTTCTACCGGACGGCTGCGACCAAAAACCACCCCGGTGCGATGCTGCGACTAGGCCGAGCCTGTCTTTCCAAGGATCTAGGGCTGGGGAATCGTTACCGAGAGGGTTTTAAGTGGATGAAGCTCGCTGCTGATGCAGCTGATTTTCAATATAACGCAGCGCCTTATGAGTTAGGACTGTTACATGAAACTGGATTTGGGGATGATATTTTCAAGGATGAGGCTTATGCCGCTCAGTTGTTTACGAAATCGGCCGATCTTGGTCACGCAGAAGCAAACTTTCGAATGGGAGAAGCATACGAGCTTGGATATTTGAAATGTCCTCGTGATCCTGCATTAAGCATTCATTTTTACACCGCGGCTGCTCAGCTTGGTAATTCGAAAGCTCAGATGGCGCTGTGCGCATGGTATCTAGTAGGTGCGGAGCCTATTCTAGAGAAAGATGACATGGAAGCGTACGAATGGGCTCATAAGGCAGCGGAACAAGGTATGGATATACATCAGACCCGTACGGTATAAGGGGTGTTAGCTGAACAAATCATTGCAGGACTACCCAAAGCTCAATATACCGTGGGGTTTTTTACGGAGTTTGGAATTGGATGCCGCCGCGATCCCCTCGAAGCCAATGTTTGGTATGTGAAAGCCGCTGAACAAGGCGATGACAAAGCGAAAGAGAGGCTGGCAGCTATCCGGGCGGCTTCCGAGGGAGCAAATCCTGTTTCGGCGGCGGCAAAGTCTCGAAAGAAGAACAACGATAGACGACCTTCAGAGGGGAAAAGTAAGGCTTCTAAAGACTCGTCCATACTTTCATGGGGCATTTTCTAACTTTGCGTATAGAAGGAAAATCAAAATTCCTTGGCATATTCTAAGCCCTAGCTTACGAACAATGTCCCATCCATCCTTATACATAATCTCTAACTACAAAAGTCTCTGCATTCGATTTATTCGCCATTTATCTTGCATCTCATTTCCTGCGTGCGGGTGCCTTATCAACAGCGAAATTTCATTGTCAGCAGAGGCCAGCTTTTTACCTCTCACGTCTCACGTCCTCAGTCACATTGGACCGGTCACATACTACTAGCATTTTTGGCCATTGTCTCCAGCACGAAGCTACCATCTCGGTTAAACATTAAGTTACCATCTCCACGATCTATAAAGATTATACCAACGTCAACTTTACAACTTTACATTTACATTTACGTACAACGCCTGACAAACGACTATCATATACATATCGACGCCGCCCCACCCGACCCAGAGGTTCATATCATTGTTCATGCCTTTTTCTTTTTCCTGCTAGTGTTATTGTTATTAGTTGGACGAGGGAATGAATGGCGTGCGTACAATACGTTTTAATATACGAACCGAGACTTGACTGAGCATGTCGTGAATCGCGTTCTTGTCTTCCTCCATTTCATTTCTTTTTCAGGGGCGTCATCAAGCATATAGGAGTTTTGTTTTGATCTTCACCACCACCGCCCTCTTTCATGCAATGAAATGCAATCTTCTCTTCCTGTTTCGCGCATATAGCTACCAGTCGGGCACATATAATAGTATAATATAAGCAGTTCTAAAGCGTTTGTACCAATCCCTATCTATATTCACAAAGCAACCCGCGAAATAGCCTGATACTTATCAAGTTTCCAATTCAATCAATACCCCCTCTTCCTCTGAAACACATTAATCAGTTTCCCCCCTCCCTGCAACCTCTCCAAATTAACCCTCAATACATCCAATGCCCGCTCAAAATATTCATCTCCCATCGAACTAATATGCGGACTAATCTGTATACCCTCCACGTCCCACAGCGGATGGTCCTTCGGCAACGGTTCTGGATCCGTGACGTCCAACGCTGCACCACGAATAGTTTTGCTACGCACCGCATCGATGAGCGCGGCGGTATTGACGATTGGCCCGCGGGAAATGTTTGTAAGGAATCCCTTTCCTGCTGAAGAAGAAGACCAAGTCTCAAATTCTTCGCGATCAAAGAGATTGGTTGTCGCCGGCGTCAAGGGTAAGGAGATTACTACATGGTCTGGTTTTACAGTCGAAAGGAAATGTCGCAGCTCCTCTTTGCTGGTGCCATGGTGCCAATCAACTGGTAGAGTGCCGTCTGGGTCGCCTGTGCCGGGGACGATATATCCAGTGTCCCTGCGTGATTCAGCAGCGTCTTTGGCCGAGGCTGTGTAGGCATAGACCTGGGCGCCTAGGGAGACGGCGATTCGCCCGACTTAATTGCCAGGAGTTAGTATATTTTAAAAAAAAAATCAATCCCAATAAGTAAAATTAGAAAAGGGGGGAAGCAAACCCTGCCGTCCAATAGCCCCATATCCCAAAATGGCAACTTTCTTCCCAACATGATCCGTCATTCCGGACGGGGCATACTGTCGCATATTGATCCATTCATGCCTCTTCTGCCCCTCGTACAGGGCATGGTAATTCCGCGACGAGACGAGCCAATTGAGCAGAATCCACTCGGAGATAGGCGGGCCATGGATCCCCGAGCTGGTCGTTAGCGGTAGATTGGTACGTGTGATGTACGGCTCGTTTAGCATCTGGTTTACACCGGCGGAGAAGGTGTGGATGAATTTGATGCTATGTATACATAATATGGTTTAGTAAAATGGAAATGTATGGACATAATGTATAAACGTACTTTGGTATACTCTCCGGCAAAGGCAGGTATTTTCTGGTGTTTAATGCGATAACGGTCGCTTGAGCGAGTATATCTGCATATGTATTGTATCGTCCACGTCAACCAACAAATCCATCCTTCGGTCTGTAGCTTTGTAGCTCTTATTCTTACCCTTAGGCACCGTCTCCTCAAAAGGCTTGGTGGTATCCACCGTCAAGCCCGTTATTTTCAGATCGGGAAACTGTTCGCGTATCTTGTCCTGCAATGAGTCAGGCCAGTCAAATGCCCGCAAGATCAGGAGATGGCCCAGTTCGCCGTGTAAAACGCCTGCTTCGCCCATTTTGTCTGTATATGCAACTAAAGTTTGGATATAGAAATGGGAAAAACTGATTTATACGTATAAGTAGCCAGTGCGGGCACTGCGGGGAATAGGGGAATAGGTACCTAGATACTCGATAACTAGTATGTTGGCAGATAAAGCAAGGTCATTGGCTACTGAAGCTGCAACTTCAGTCGAACATTGTGCAATATGGCTGCGTACATAAGTGCGCAATTTTCGACATCTACATTGCAAGAGTGTTTCAAACTATAGTAGAACCTATAACGAAGGCTCCCAGGATACAAATATCCATGGCGTGAAAGCGCCAGCTATGACAAAGTTATTTATAAATATTATAGCTAATCAGACCATCCAAGAGAGTAAGCCCATACCTATACCCTGATACCCATGCCCCTGTCTTTGCACCGTTGGCACGTATATGTAAACGAGCTGCCTTGAATGAATAGTAGGTGGTTCTCTGAATCAGCACTGTAGTAGGGATCAAGGGCATCCTTTTGGCAGAAGAAACAAGGAAGCTTACCAAACTTTGTCAGATTAAAACCGTTAATAGGTTGATGAAGTGGCGATTTCTTTGTGCGCTCGCTACCAACGTCTTCAGTTAAGAGGTACCTAAATATACATAAGGCCTATTCAAGAAGTCCAGGCGCTCCATGTCACTACCATGAGGCCAAGGTTAACAATGATCTGCTTGAAATCTGTCCACTGTTCTGTGGGACAGATTCAAAACAGATGTTCAAGTCCGAGAAAATCATATTCAGCTTCTCCCATATTCTAAGTAGCTGATTTACTAGGATTCAGCTTTATCGATCCTTTGTATAACTTCTTACTGCTTGCGGGGTAGTTGTGGGAAAAGCTCCTCTTTACGTTAGAATTTACGATGGAGTTCTAACCATTGGATTTCACAAGAATTTGTATAGATCGAATCATCATTGCGCTATGCATCATATCCATTCAGGATCTGCTTAAACTGCTTTTGATGATTAGGTATGCAGCAGCTGCACCATTGTTAGTTATACACACAACTCGACTATTTTGCCATCTAATGGCTACTTCTTCCGCATGATTCGTCATACTAGCCTTTTTTGAAAAGGTAGTATACTTTTCAAAAAGGGGTTACGCCTATTGAAGTTGAGAATCATCGCGTGATACCCATAGTGAATAATCTGTTTTATCGTTCTTGCGATATGTAAAGAATCTGACCGTAAGGTCACGTGACACTAGTTGTTGCGAGGCTAGCTATAGCTTCAACCCCTGAGTCGTATGTAACAACGAACTAGATAGGCAAGCAATACACAGAGATTCAACGCATCGAATCATCTCCTTATCAATACTTACAAGCAACTGATCATTGATCACTATTACTGGACGATATTAATCCTCTAAGCCTATACGGTCCATTCAACGATTTCTTTACACGATACGTGACACAATTCGAGGCCCAGGCCCTCTAGCAATTCATGGAAACATCACTCTCCACATTTCTGTGTCCTGCCGGGGTACAGGCGATCCTGCTTGCATGCCATTACTTGTCACGGCTCCCTGCATCTGCTCGAAAAGATCCTAATTATCCTATTAAGTGGCTGGCTAGCTGAGTGACCGAAGATGTGGAGGATACCTACAGAACCAACGCCACTCCAATGACTGATTACTTAGATGAGTTACTGCGCAATAGCCAAGAGTTTATGAGCCGACCAGTAGCAATTCCCCCAGTCATCACGTCTGTAGTTGCTGCAGTCATTAACATGTAATCGAGACGAGGCATTTTTAAAACCGCCCAGAACAATTTGAAAACGCGCGCTTTTTCATAATTACGTCGTACAGAACTAAAAGTTATCTTGCATACGCATGGAGATAGCTTCATTTTACCGCAACAATCAGTCAATGTAACTACGTACCCGGATTATTCGAACAACCAACCCTCTGCAGAAAGAGCGAGAAGGCCTGTACAACACATTCTCGCCTTTTCATAGAATTACACACTGAGACACTGTTACCATCGTCAGCCGTTACGACCCCTGGGTCAATGAATAGTATTCTTTACATCATTCTAGGGGACAGAATATAATATACGTAGCTACATATGGGGCTAAATCAAAGTATCTCCGCCAGCCACATTGTGCCTACCCCGTAGAAACCGATTAGCTCACTTGTTGGAGACCTAAGGTAGCAGATCATGTGTAGAAGATGTCAGCGCCTAGACTAATCAAGAACTACAAGCATGCCATGTCCACGTTTCTGTCGATCTAGAGCTGTCCATCATGCGATTTGCCGTTTTTTCTTTGGCTCCACTCTCGACATGGATTTACTATGAGGAGTATACGATACAATGGGTTTTTGAAGCTGTAAGTCTAGGTCTTAACGATGGCAAAAGGTGATATGTTGCATCGATGTTTGAATAAACTCGGATTCTCGTTCGGTGTCAATACGTACCTAGGTATTTCAGCTCTTCTTGTCACGGTTTTGAGTCCTGTCTCCTGCATCGTGTATCCCAACGCAAGCCAAGCTGGAAGTGGCGTCTGTGTTATTGTGTGTAACTATCATGATAGTGTAACTTCTCAACGGCCTATATCTGCAGACCAAGCCTTTGGTCGGCCAAAACTTCCTGAACTGAGAAAACTCTTACATAAAGGAATTGAGGAATTGGATAACACATCAAGACCAACCCACATGAACAGTCGCATTGAACGAGGAGACGTAAGTGAACATTGCCCTTGGATCATAAGTTGAGGTAAAATTGTTGACAAGAGTAACCAATTGCGCCATTCTGGATTTTTCAACGCCGACAAAAGAAGTATAAATAAGGGCATCGAACTGGTACTTCGTCCAAGATCTGATCCTCAATCAATAGCATTTTATACCTCAAGATTCAAAAGAAAAGACAACATAATGCAGACCAGAATCATTTTTTCTCCTCTTCTCCAAGCCTTCTGGCTCTCATCAGCACTTGCAGCACCGTATCAGACTCGCATCTTCGAGGCTGGCACTACCTTCGTTGCCCCCGAAGTCCATGGAACATGGGCTTTGGCTCCCTTTGTTGGAACTTCCCCTCCTGACCTTACATACATCAAAACGAGCAACACTGGTACTGGTACCGTCGAAGTCCATGTAGCCTCTGGCTCTTCACACTATGAAACCCGAATTCAAGAAACTGGAACGACTTTTTATCAAGAAGAAAATGGTACCTGGCAACTTGCCGATTTTGATGGTGACGGAAAACTTGATTTGATCTATATCAAGACGTCGAACACCGGCACAGGCTACGTCGAGGTCCATGTTGCCTCTGGGTCCTCTACATATCAGACGCGGATCCTAGAGACGGCCACCACCTTTGTCGAAGAAAACAACGGACAGTGGCAGCTGATTGACTTCAATGGCGACGGTAAACTGGATCTTGTTTATATCAAGAACCAGAATACTGGTACGGGCTATGTTGAGGTACATGTCGCGTCGGGAGCATCCAACTTCCAGACACGTATCCAGGAGGTCCCGACGACCTTCACAGAAGAAAACAACGGAGTATGGCGGCTTGTGAACTATCAACATAGTGGACATTTAGACCTTGCTTATATCAAAGACCGAAACACCGGAACAAACAAGGTGGAAGTCCATATTGCATCTGGTGCCTCTACCTACCAGACTCGGGTGCAGGAGGTACCAACGACATTTGGAGAGGAGACAGATGGAGCCTGGCAGCTTATCGACTGGAATGCCGACGGAATTCTGGATCTTGTTTTTATCAAAACTAGCAATACAGGCACAGGTGATGTCGAGGTCCATGTAGCATCTGGAGCCTCTTAGGCAGATGGATATCTGCCGACAGTATAACATTGGAGAAGGATGGTTTCGTTGTGTTATGAATAGCAGAGATATCATGAGCTTTATACCTAGGTATCCATTAGCTTGCATCAATAACGATATCGGGGAGGGAGTGAAATACGAAATTCGGATTTTGAGAGAATTGTATGTTCATCTATCGTTCCCAGGACCTGACTAAACAATTGCTTTTAAGATATACTAGTATCCTGTATTTTCCGTTTAAACGAGTTCCTTGTTTTGATATTTATTTGTTTGACTATTCACCTTCGGTCCATTTGTACTTTGACCCAGGATGATCATTCCTCAACCTCGGACCCAAACCATCATTCAGAAAATTCTCTCTCGTCGTATCCGCCACATACTCGTCCCAAAACACCCCCCTCTTTCTGAGTTCTGGCAACAGCCACTTCACGATATCCTCAAAATCACCCGGCGCAATGGCATACGACAGATTGAACCCATCAATCCCACTTTCGTCCACCCATCTCTCTAATATATCAGCCACTGTCCCGGGGGACCCAATAGCGCGTGCGTGGGGGCCTCCCAGGGCAATTTCCTGCGCAACTCGCTTCTTAGTCCATCTCAATCCCTCTGTCCCAGGTACAGTCGCAGTCCAGCTATTCACAAGACTTTGTATTGCCCCCGGACCCGTAAAACGGAAATCCTCATCGTCTCCGAATTGGGATAGATCGGTTCCCGTCCAGCCACCGAATAACGTCGCGGCGCCTTCCAAATCGACGTATTGTAAATAATCCTCGTACTTTGCCTGCGCTTTTGCATCGCTCTCATCTACAATCACCAATATCCCAGTGATAAGTTTTATGCTGCTGGGATCTCGGCCGTTGCTTGCAGCTAACGAACGGATTTCGTCTACGGATTTGCGGACGCCCTTGGTATCTAGACCTGGGATGAACATACATTCGGCATGTTTTGTAGCGAAGCTTTTGCCCGCGGTACTAGTACCGGCTTGGAAAATGAAGGGGGTTCGTTGCGGGGAGGGTTCGGTGGTTAAGGGCCCAGCAGAGCGGAAGTATTCCCTATGCACACTCAATTCAGTATCTTTCACCAAGGGAGGTTCGTTATGGGGGGAAGGGGTCATATACCCCCTATGATCGATCCTCCTCACTCGCCCCGGAACAGTATATTGTTCCCCATCTTTAACAACAGCATCATCCCTCCACGAGCCCTCCCACAACTTATACGTCAAATTCAAATACTCATCCGCAATCTTGTACCTCTCATCATGCGCAATTTGCGTTTCGAGTCCGACATTTCTGGCTGCTGACTCCAAGTGACTCGTCACCGCGTTCCATGCCACGCGACCTTTGGTCAAATGGTCCAGGGTCGCGAAACGGCGCGCTAGAAGAAATGGGTTTTCATACGTTGTTGAAGCTGTTATGCCGAAGGAGATGTTTTTGGTCACTGCGGCCATTGCTGCAATCGGAAGACTTTTTCATCTTCCATATCAGCTTTGATGATCAAGTTCTTTCTTATGGAGAAGGGACATACAAAGGATCACTCATGGGAAATTGAGCGACACCTGGTAAACCAGGATCGAAATTGCCGGGACCTTTGTATACATCGTACGGTCCTAGGACGTCGGCGATGAAAATGGAATGGATTTTGCCGGCTTCCAGGATACGGGCCATGTCGGTCCAGTATTCAAGGGATGTGTATTCAGAGCTGCGGTTGCGAGGGTGCCGCCATAGACCTGACACTGTCAATTGATGCTCTGGTGGTTGGAAATTTGGGAAGCGTACCAGGTGCTAAATGCCCTGGAGTGCTCATCGTAAAGCCATTCAAGATCCATTGCTTTTTCTTGGGGATGGGTTCTTCATGCTCGGCCATTTTGAGATGATGTCTACTAATTCTGAAAACACTGTCTTGCTATTTTGAGAAATTTAGGCAGTCAAAATCTCAACAAGGATATGGAACATGAAGTACACAACCCATATAACATAACTGCAATCTCTGAAAACAATCTTGGCAGTTAAGTACGTATCTCGGACGTATCGCCGACTATTGATTTGATATCTTCTGCTACAAACGAATTTAGAGCAAGCACCTCTTGCACATCAAAAATCACATCACACCAATATGCGATGCGTCGTAGCAATGTTACGGCCAATCCGCCAACAAGACGCAAACTTTCCTAATTTGGAAACTGCCAAGGTGATCGTGGAATCCAACGCCGCTGCACGCTGTGGGCCTCGAGATCACATCATATCTTGGCCTCCTGAGTGATGATACTAAAGAGCACTATGCAGTGGTTTCCACCAGTCCTGAGTAGTTTTGTTGCAATAAAGTTGTTGGTCAAGACTCGTGTGAGTTTATCCTTCCCGTCGGTAAGTGTTCCAGATTGTGATGCAGATGAGAAACCGACCTCGGAGATACTGCGAGTGCTGATCGAAATGGATTGCACGGTGAATTGCGTGATTCGAATACTCAAAGACAGAATAAAACAAAAACTTTGACTCAGAAAACTGTGCGAATTCGGAGTCGTGTACAATCATCGATATGAAAGAACATATCTCTGAAGAAATCCTCGAGGAATTCAAAATGTTACAATATACAACTCGCTTCAAGTATCGAAAGATTAGGTAGCCGACCATCAATATGTCAAGCCAAGTGCCGCCTCCCCTACCGCAAGGGGCAGGCTACGGCGTCGTGGTCGGCCTTGGAGTCGCTTTTGCCCTGGGTAAGTCCATCTCAGCACCAACAAACTGAAACATACTGACAGTCATAGGAATGATATGGGTCACCAAAGTCATGAAAAAGACCTTCAACGAAGACGCCAACAACACCGAGACCTTCATGGTCGCCAACCGAACCATTGGAACCGGCCTCACAGCCTGCGCTGTAATATCTTCCTGGTTATACAGCTCTGCTCTTTTAGGAGCTACACTCTTGACATACAATTACGGCCTTGCTCTAGGCGTCTGGTGGGGAGCATCAGCCAGTACTATGATAACCCTAATGTCCTACCTGGCCATTCAAGCCAAACGGCGTGCTCCCAACGCTCATACTCTACTCGAAATCATCAAAGTGCGCTACGGCCCAACCGCACACAAGCTCTGGATTTTCTTGTGTTTACTAAACAACACAGTCGTCTTTACGAGTATGATTGTTGGATCAAGTACGTCGGTCAGCGCATTAACGGGCATGGATGTCATTGCATCGTCGTATTTGCTGCCCCTTGGTGTGGCGGTATATACCTATTTTGGCGGACTGAAAGCTACCTTTTTGACGGATTATGTGCACACGTTTGTCATCATGATTATTATCTGTTGGTTTACTATCAAGGTCATCACAGTAAATGAAATTGGGTCTATTGGCGCGTTGTTCGAGGCTGTTGTCACGGCTGGACGAGAGAAACCCGTTTCGGGAAATTATCAAGGCTCTTATCTCACAATGAGGAGTGAGCAGTGCTTATTTTTTGGGATACTGCATGTCACCGGCAACGTCGGCGCGGTTATCATGGATACAGGGTTCTGGCAAAAAGGATTCTCGGCTGATTTCGCCGCTGCAGTACCTGGTTACGTCCTGGGGGGAGTCGCTTCGTTCTCTGTGCCCTGGGCCTTTGGTACCATTGTCGGACTTGGAGCCCTCGCTCTGGAGAAGACTCCCATATGGCCTACGTATCCCAACGCAATGTCCGCCAGTGAAGTAAGCGCCGGCCTCGTTCTGCCGTACGTCGCGCAGGCAGTAGCCGGTAAAGCCGGTGCCGGGGCTATTTTGCTTACTATCTTCATGTCCACGACATCAATCGCTTCGGCACAGATGATTGCCACCAGTTCCATCATCTCGTTTGATATATACGGTACATATATCAACCCAACGCCCACAAACTCCCAGCTCCTTCGCTGGTCTCATATAGGCGTTGTCTTTTCCTCCTTGTTTATATCAACCTTAGCAACGGCCTTCCACAAGGGTGGTGTCAATATGACCTGGCTCCTGTACATGATCGGCCTTTTCACCTGTCCAGGCGTATTCCCAACCTGTCTTTCGCTTCTATGGAAACGTCAAACCAAGAACGCCGCTATAATCTCGCCCATCGTGGGGATGATGTGCGGTATAGCAGTATGGTTCGGGACGGCATATAGTCATTTTGGCGAGATTAGCATTGTGTCTACTGGTGGGACGATGCCTTGTTTGTTTGCGACTATCACGTCGTTTCTGGTGCCGTTGCCGATTACGGTTGGAATCTCGTTGTGGGAGGGTAAAGATTTTGATTGGGATGTTTTGGGGCAGATTGATAAGGTGAAAGCTGATGGGGTTACGACAGGTAACCATCAGAGCGAGCAAGAAGAAGAAGAAGGGCAAGGGTTTTTAACGCCTGAACGAACCAAGTATCTGAAAAGAATGAGCTCTTGGGCGGCGTTCTGGGCCGTGTTTACTTTCATCGGCCATGCGTTGTTGTGGCCGTTGCCGATGTTTGGTGCTAGGATGTCATTTTCTAAAAGCGTGAGTTGACATCTCGAAGACCTCCGGCCTGTGCATAACTAACTTGTCCGATGTAGTTCTTCATTGCTTGGGTCGTCATCTCTCTTATATGGCTGTGGTTCACACTTGTCGTAGCCATATTCTACCCACTGATTGACGGTGGTTTACAACAGATTTGGGCTGTGATTAAGAGGAAGGGAGGGCCGGGCCACACGAAAACAGAAAACGAGACGATAAACTCATCCGTAGAGCAGGTTGGTGTAGTAACAAAAGCTTAAAAGTTACCTACCTAGGTAGGTAGGCACATGTCATTTGAGAGAACGGATGTCACAGGATAGATACAAGAGATTGGTGCCAATAGTCTCTTTATCAGAACTAGAAACTTAAATCAGGAATAATATTATGATGTGTCTAAGAGAAGGTACTAGAGATCTGTGGCAGATTCTTCCAAGTAGTAAGATCTAGGAATACCATGTTTCTAATTAGAGTAAAAGCTATTATGAAATTATAGAAAGTCACAGGACCTAACTTCACTGCGAATCAATCGGAACAGAGATTCATCTTTACAGTTTTTACAGCTTAACAGCTCCGTGCTTTGCACTCTGCAAATAAGTCGATTATCCTCAGAAGTAAGCTTGACCAAGAGATAACAACTTTAACAAGCAATTTAGGAATAGATGAATATATTGTATATTACAGCCCTTTTCGCCCCTGTATCAAAGTTAATTAAGCTGATATCAAACATATCTTGGGAGGTCGTCCATATCTTGTATCCAGGTTTTACTGTAATAAGACGCTGAATCACGACAAGTCATGTGATTTCAGGGCGCCTTCCCGATTAGGCAACTGGCTGGCTGTTGCTTCCTCAGGCACCACTGGAACCCAAGACAACACAATGGGAAGCTCCGGCTGTTTTTCTTTCTCGTTTTCTTTATAACGCGCCAATCTTCTTCCTCCTCTCCACTTCTCCCACCGTCATCACAGTTTGATGGAGGAACGCAATTGCAACTACAGCCATGGATTTCACTTCCATCCCTTCTGAGCTCCAGCACCTCCTCCCTCTTGATGATGAAATGACCTTTTTACTGGGGGTCTTAAGCCTGATGGGCACTGGCAATGAGGACTTTGTGTATCCTGAATTTTTCGAAGTACTCTCCCAGCAACACCCCAATGACATGAAGCCATGCAAGGATGGCAAGAAGTAAGTCTGCCTTGTATTCAATTTGACTGGTAATGTATTGCTGACAATTAACCAATCGAATCTTCAAAGATTGGGAGATACTTATCCAGGTCTCGTCCAGCGACAGGTGTTACAGCCTTGGACCAGCGGAGAAGATCTCATAGCATACTATCCACGGTTTGACCGATCTGGTTTTCTGCATTGTTTAAGCCACGAGCAGAAGACGAAGGTATTCGCAGCGGCAGCTACGTCTTTTAGGAAACTTTTCCCTCAACAACACGGCGAGACTAGTATGTGTTTGCAATGGAGTGTTTGCAAAAAGTATGCAGGCCATGTTCTCAGCCTGGCTGCACACTGGGGTAATTTCGATCACAATGATGAGACACTACAGGTCCCATTGGACTTTGTTTACCTACTACGGCATTGTGCAGGGTAATTTCGCTCTCTGTTTTCTCATTTATCCTTGTTGGTTACTTATACAGCGGCAGGTACTTACGCGAAATCAACATCCGTGCTAGCGCTATTTCCATGGTTGACATCGGATTGATGATCATGAGTTCCCAGGACTTTTCTTCATCACAGGAGTCCGAGGACGACCTTGAATTGCTAAACGCTGATTTGCTGAGTATTCAAGCCTCTGTTGCTATTCAGCTCGGTGATTATGCTACAGCGTCAGTAGCTAATACACTGTGTCTCGAACTTCGGAAAACCAAAGACGTAGGAAGATACTACAGGACATATCTGATAGACTCTACTTCGATAAACCTGGCATCATTCGGTGCTGCAATGGGCGAATACGAGGATGCCTTGCGTTTGTGCAATCATGTTATAGTACAGACTCAGGGGCATGGAGCTCGGTTCCCTGAAGCTAGAGATGTGGAACTTAAGGCAGCCATTATGGCGGCTAAAATTCACATCTTCTTAAACCAGTTTGACAAAGCGAACGAAATACTTGTTCATGCGAACCTCATCTTCAATCCTATTTCCGACAGTCCTATTTTCAAGCGGGCCATTGAGGATGCACGGGGAACTTTGTGCTATGCGCAAGGAAACTTGGCGCAGGCTAGAGAGCATTTCACCAATGCTATGCTTCCCCTACAGTATGGAAAAGTGATGCACTCGGGGCAGCCGGACCTGGAGCGTACCATCAGCATCTATTACAAGCTGGCTGCAATAGACGTGAAGGAAGGAAAGGCTAGGGGTGCGATGTGAGTATTCGATATTTCAGATCTAGAGCTTACTTCTACGCCCTCCAGGTTTTTTTACTGACTATTGAACCAATTTATGTTTTGGCAGAACAAAGATTCGCCTTGCATTGAAGATGTGCATGGGTCCGCCGTACTTTAATGTATGGAGCGGCCTTTTTCACTTGCTCTGGGCACGAGTCCTGAGAGAATTTCCCGAGTTTGCAGCTTGTGCAGCTCGATCGGATAAGGACTTTCCAGGAGATCATGACAAAGAGGCAGACAAAGTGAGGGCTGATTTGGAAGCAATTGGATGCCAGAGCGCTACAGAAGAAGAGTTCTTTCAGTACATTCCATGGGACCTGCGATGATGTTTATTGGCACGCTGACCACAGCATTGAGGTCCAAAGTTATGTTGTTTTCTGCTTCTTGTACCATAGCGAAAAGCGGGCATTCTAGGGTACCATTGCGCGAGTTTCCTAATTAGGCAACCACTAGGAGACGACTCCACGTATTAAAAAGTAATGCTAACATGATTTTAGAGGAAACGTAATAAATCTAGCAACGTGCCATGTATTGAGACGTAACGCCAAGCCAGGACATATCTTATTTAGGAATATTATGAGAACTTGTAACCGCTCTGCACTTATAACTGCTATGAGGTCTTATAACCACACCATAGCATCTTCTAGGCCTTATAATGTTCCTGCCCTGACATGTCCGAACTGGTTATGTCTCAATATGTGGGAATGCCTGTAAATTGGGAATATGACGGGACAGGAAAGTCACAGTTCCCAAGCCAGTAACGTTCCCGCTTAGGAGACGTTCACAGTAACCAAATGCCCATTTCCTGCTATGGTAGTTATCATAGACACATCTATTAGACCACCCTACAATCCAGCTTTAATCCTCTCCCGAACAACCGATAAAGGCACATCTTCTTCATCATAAAACTCAACGTCTTCATCAACGCCAAAATCGTCTAGTCTCTCCCCTTCCTCATTCCTCCAGGCTTCTTCGCCTTCGTCAATATCAATATTGAGATTTGATCCACGCACCTCACTCTCCCAGTCTTCCTCTTCTTCTTCCTCCTCCTCCTCTTCCCCATCTTCATCTAACTCGGCATATATCTGTGATTGTTCACTAGATATTTTATTTTCCTTATAACATTCATGAAATTTTCTGCGACGCCGAATATTATTAATATCAATTCCTCGGCGTGCCATGTCTTCCTCTTGCCGTTGCCTAAAACCTGCAATTTCGTCGGCGGCAGAGTCGAAATGAGGAACACTAAATGGATCACCTTCTATGACCGGGCGTGGTCTTCGCGGAATGCGATCTGGGTCAGGTGGTGGCCAGGACATACTTGGATCTGGAAGCTCAGAAAGTCAGCAAGGAAAATATTCGTCCAGTTGGTTATTTTGACGGACCTTCAAATCCATTGACCTCAAATTCCAGACCGGATTTCCGATCAGGTGTTGCCGCGAAGGGCCAGAACCAGCTTATAAGCTATATCAATGAGATATTAGATATATCTTCCAAGAAAATGATCACATATGAAAAAAAAAGGGGAAGCATACGTTCCAACTACCGCCCATGCCGGCTTTGATGTTACTAAAAATCCCAATATCATAGGGAAACTCTTGTTTCTTGATTCTAATTTTCAGACCATCAGGGCCATCGAGATAGCCACCAAAGTAGCGCGCACGTCGGAGAAGCGTTTTGTGGCGCTCAATCTCCCACGACTCGATCGTGGTGACGTTGCAGCCTAGAGACCAGAGGCTTCGGAGCAGAATGACCACAACGGCAAATAATGTCATGCTATTGACAACTGTAAGAATGAAGAAATGGCATAGTGCTGGAATACTGGGGCCAAGGTACTGTTTTTTATTATCGGTGATAGTTAGCGTCTTCTCCCTTTTTTTCCGGGTCTATCTTGGTTGGTTCTTACACTAGGTAAGTTCCTGTTATCCCAGATCGTGCCGATTCTTGTGAAGATAAAGGATTCAAGATAGATCATGGAAGCAACGGCGTACAATAAGAAACGCATAAAATGGGGAAATGTGAAATGAGACACGCAGTTGCGTGTCCAAGGGCAATGGTGATCCATTTTCGGTATACAACTATAGTGTAATTAGCCATAAAATCCTAATTAACATGACATGGCGTGTCATTGTAATTACCGTTGACAGGTCTTGCAGTGGTGTGCCCTCGGAGGTTTAAAAGCGGCGCATTTTCTGCACCATCTTTGCCGAACCGAGATGTCAGCAGCGTCTTCCTGAACCGAGATATCAGCAGCGTCTTCCTTAACTTTTCCGTCTTTATCCTTTGGGAAAGAAGACGACTTTGGCGACCAATCTTTCGGTACACGACCAGGGTCGACAGTGCAAGCACGGTAATAGCTGATCCATATACAAGCTACCAGCGTGTTGAACCTCCACGTCTCGGCCTTACTAAGTGGCCCTGGCTCGATGAACAGGAATAGGAACTGAGAGGTATATGCAAGGAAACTTATGAGAGCCGTAACGGCGGGAATCGCAAAGGCCGCAAGATTGAGCGATTCGCCTGCCATTGTGGACGGAATCAACGGTCGCTGTACATGTTCAGGAGGTGTTGTCGAGGCGGATCATAAACAGATTCTCCCGATCCCGGCTAGTTACGGGTGCCTGATCTGCAAGGCACGGAATGTTCTCTTGTACATAAGTTGTGGCCCGTGACCCAGTACTAACGAGTTATATATGTCATATGGTGGCTTTGGTTGTTTGACTCCTTGTCATCGAGAACATGCTTACTTTTATGCTAGTTAGTGATGATCTAAAAACTAAGCAATATTTCATGCTGCGCTAAGTGGATCACATGACTTCGTCTATCTCGTCGCGCCGTCGCGGGACGCTCTTTCCATTCCTGACTTTGAAGTCTTGATTGTTACAACTTGCAACGTCGTAGGGAAGACAACTTCACAATGCCAATTGCCGCTCTGCCTCCGTCGACGGCCCAGGCAATTGGCTCGTCTTCGATTCTGCCTGACGCTTGCAGCGTCGTCAAGGAGCTAATAGACAACGGACTGGACGCCGGCGCATCATCCATCTCGGTGGAGATCTCACAGAACACCCTTGAAGTGATAACAGTCAAAGACAATGGCCACGGCATTGCGCCGACAGACTTTGACCATGTGTGCAAACGGGCATATACGAGCAAAATCCAGACGCTGGATGACTTAAAAAACATCGGTGGCCAATCGTTGGGATTTCGCGGTGTGGCTTTAGCAAGCGCGGCCGATATGGCTGAGACTCTCACTATCACAACGAGAACAAAGCATGAAATTGTTGCTTCAGTGTTGAAATGCGATCAGAAGGGGCAGCTGGTCAGGTAATGAACTGAAAATTCTCTCTGAGCGGCAAGGAAATTGTAAAATTGATGTTGATCGTCGCAGTACCGAAAAAGCATCTCATGCTGTCGGGACTACTGTGTGTTTGACGGGGTTTCTGAAGAATATTCCTGTTAGGCGCCAGGCTGCAGTGAAGAATGCCTCTAAAACAATTACGAAGCTAAAGAAACTTCTTCAAGCCTATGCAATGGCGAGACCGGCCACGCGTTTATCTTTCAAGGTCTTGAATAGCAGAAACGAGAAAGACAACTGGACTTATGCGCCGTCGTCAACTGCAAACATCAGCGATGCATCTCGCAAGGTCGTCGGCGTCGATGTTGCTGGGCAATGCGTTTGCAAATCTTGGCCTGAGGATAGTGATGGGGACGAGTCCAATGCATCAATCAAGCTACTCGCTTTTCTCCCAAAAGTAGATGCTGGTATGTCCTTTCTCTCACGAATTGTCGATTCTATGCTAAAAGAGCATAGATTTTTCCAAGATTGGCACTTCCAATCAGTACATCTCTGTTGATGGCCGTCCTTTGTCCTCTGTTAGAGGCACGTCGAAGGACATTATTCGACTATATAAGTCCCATATTCGCTCCGCCGTAAAGGCTAGTGGAATTACGTCGATGTTAGAGCCATTTCTCTGTTTGCACCTCTCGTGTCCGAAAGGTTCTTATGATGCAAATGTAGAGCCCGCAAAGGACGACGTGTTGTTTGCTAATCGAGACGAACTTCTAAAGCTCTCTGGGGAATTCTTCAAAGCAACTTATGGTCAGCTAGAGGCGCGTCCTGAAGCTATAGAGAAACCATCGGCTGCTGTCAATGAGCTCAACCTCTTATTACGGCAACCTGCTGCACAAGAACCGATATCTCCCCCATCCACTAACCAGCTTCCCCCTATCACAAATATTTCAAGGTCTAATGGTGAGATGCCACTATCGAACTTGGAAATCTCTACTCCAAGCGAGGACGTCTCATCGGATGTTGGAACCGAGGAAAGCTTATCATACGATAACAGCCTAAATCCTTGGTCTATCACCAAGACGCAATTCTTCACTAGACCGCCACAGCCAAGCAGAGCGAATCAGCTAGTCACGCCGACTAGGCGAAGTTTCATGATGCATACAGATGGCAGACATGCAGAAGTCACCTCACCCAGTACTTCCGATATTTCAAGTCCACGTATTCAATCATCTTCGCCGGAAGTTAGCCATCAAAGATCCAGTTTGACCCATGCAAGAGGCTCTCAAGGTACCAAGGGTTTCCCCAAGGCCTCCAGAAAACGTGATAGGGAACGATATCGAAATGGATGTCTTGATGCATGGTTCATGAACACTAACGGGCCCACGTTACGTATAGAACAAGTATCTGACCTTCTAGAAACGGAGAGCGTCATGCATGATGATCTTGACACAGACGACCTTGTCGGGCGTCCTTCTGGGATCATCAACAAACCATTCAAAGTACCTCGCCCACGCGAATCACGGGATTTCTTAAATAATTCACGGCAGTCGCTTCACTCTCCGGATGCCGAACCACTTGATTTTCAGTCGCCACAAAGAGGACAAGATTCCCCAGTCTTGGAAGAATGGCCATCAAGTCTTCAGCGAGCTACACAAAGTCAGACTATGATATCCAGCAGCCAAGAAACAGAAAAGGCACTGGATTTTGAGCGCAGGAAACGAGAGGTTAATATCGCGCATCGACAACAATTAGATGACCGGCAGCGGTATTTGAACACTCCAGCGAGCAGTCAACCCCCCTCAAAGTCACCACATAATAACCGGTATTTAGCGGCTAAAGCAGCCCTTTCTCAACATACTCAACAGAACCAGCCGGTTCCAGTAGATCGGCAGAAGAAAGCATCTTCGGTAGACCAAGGCAAAGAGATCGACCCTCGAGTGTACCTAATGCACCATCAATCCGAGCTCCAAAAGGAGTCTTCTGTGCCAGATAAACTAACCAGAACATCTTCAAAACGAATACCCACATACCATTTGCCACTAGAGAAGATACCCCATGGCTTCGATGTCCACAATCTCGGTCTAGTCCTCAATGTTCCTTCACTTACGAGGGGTCTAACCAAACAATACAAGCATATTATGGGAGTTGACTCTTACGTTTCTGGAAGACATGCGGAGAATATAGACGCGGACTTTGATTCGATCAACCCGGTTTATAATCCTGATCTTCCAGAGATATGCAAGGCATGGGAAAGCACAATGGGAAATCTCATCAAGGGGAAGTATCGCCCGAAAGAGATTGATTTATACGATTCCACCTCTGAGTCCGATGAGGCGTTACTCGAGAAACTAAATATCTACGCTGCTATCAAGGCAATACAAGCAAGCTGATCTTCCATTATATTTATCTTCGATCTCTCACGCATGGTATCCATCCCTGTTTGATTTGAGCTGGAAGTGTTGCACTGGCCCCATTTCTCGTATTATATAATATTTAGCAGACATTTATACTGCAGCTTTCAGCAGATGTTTATTTGATGATACTCGACTAAAACTTCAACTGGATTTGATTCTTGTATATTATTATCCCATATGATTATCTAAAACGACGTTCATATGATCGGTATAAAGCCCATTCTTCAACCTTCCTTGGAAGGGTAGATCAGTAAATTAACAGTCAAAACAGCGTGAGCGTTCGTATGTACACGCATAAGCCATTAAGGATATCGCTAAACAATACTTAGGTGGAAATATATAATACTAGAATAGAAAAGTGATGATGCTCTTAAACCCGAAAACTGAACGGCACCAACCGGGCGATTCCATCTACTCCGTTTCAGCAATAATTGCGATAGCTATTGCGAGCAGCGTTAACGTAGCCTATATCCAATCCATTTAGACACATCAGAACAAAGGACATAGGGTAGGGGGAAAATAAACTCACTAAGAAAGTCAACAAACCCACAAAGTTCAACTCCCAGCCCTTAGAAACAATCTTGCCCCTCGCAATCGCATTCTGTTGCCTCCAAAACCGGTATGCGCCTACAAACGAAACAAGGATTGCGCACACCTGGTACGCAACACTTATAGGAACACCAACGGTGTGAAAACTGAGACGGGAAGCATTGGTGCTGCTCGTCCGGAGACGGAAGATTTGTGCGACAAGGACCCCTTGAATTGAGAACGCGGTTGCTGTACGCATGTATGCTAGGAACGTTCTTTCTAGTGCTGGAAAGGAAAAATCGACGTTGTTAGTTTATTCTTCTTCTTTTTACTTTCCCTTCCCTTCCGCCTTTCTTTACGAACCAACCAGAAACATATGGAGAGAGAGAGAGAGAGAGAACATACCGAAATAGTCCCGATTCCCCTTCTGAGGTACATTCAAAGTGACATTCCGCGTCCAGAACCGTCTCAGCGCTTGAAAACGCTGCTTCGTTGCACTTCTAGCAATCGCCGTAGCAGATGAAGCAGCGGTACTAGCCTCGCGGAGACTCTGTCGCGGAGTAGAGCAACGATATTCGCCCGATGATATCGATGCTGTAGAGGGAGTACTATGACTGACTATTTCGTCGAGCTCGGTAGCTTCGCGCGGTCGACTAGAGTTGCTTATTGTGCGCGAGAACACGGGTCTCCTCCCCCTACGTTGCTGCTGCTGCTGCTGGTTCTCTTGGAATGAATCTGGCGGTGAGCGGTTGTCGTCATTATTGTTATCGTTCTCCTGGCCATTCTCGACTCGGTCGTCGCTAATAGGTGTGCGAGGGAGGGTGCCATTATCGTGATCTGCGATTGCGTCTGCCATTGAGCGGCGTTATACCTCGACCTTGTCCACCTTGTAGCCAGAGCCGTTGACGATGAATCTGATTCTGCTGTGCTATATAGCTATGACGTGACGCATTGCATTGCACTGCACTGAACAGTTCCCTCGGAAATAGCTCTTGCTCTCAGTCTGCAACCTCGTCGAATTGTTCACCACAGAGACGAAGATTCTATATATTCGTCCGATTGGCAGTCTGATCTGTTGTCTGTTCGTATTAACTAAGTTATCGTAACGCATTCAAACTTCCCACTGCCAGGCTCCAAGGCTCCCAGGCATCCAGGCACCCAATCGGAGGAGCCCCGCGTTTCTCGAAGTCTCCGCCGCACTTTCTCCATACTGGTAATGATAGCCCAATCAGAGCTGTGCAGGAGTGTGCTGCGACATACTACAGAGATAGATGATTATAGGGGATATATGAAGTTATCAAAACAAAAATGCAGCTCAGCCCTATAGCACAAGCCGCCGAGAAGCTAAGATCTATCAAGCACATACATAGTAGATCTGATCCCATTGACCAATGGCACTGCTTTGTTGTGCGCACTCCGCTATGGCGACATCGCCGGCCAATTGACGCGCTGCTAAATTTGAAGCCGTTTTATTTTTTTCTTTTTTCAATTGTCCTATTTTCAATTCTTGCTACCTCTTTACTCCTGCAGGTGATGGAATGCACTGCTTGCTATAGGTCCAGTTGGTATCGGAGCATCAAATTTAATCCAAACAATAAAACAATGAAACACATCGTCAGTCATGCAAAAACAAAACAAAAAAATTCACCAATCATATTACAAATTTCCATCCGTATCAGAAATAGGACAGGTAAAAAAAAGAAGAAAAAGCAAACGCCAGTTCATCATTACTCCATCTCCAAACCCTGCGTGCTCGGCATCGCTTTTTGACCTGCCATTTGTTGCTGCTGCTGTTGATAATACTGTTTCTGGGTAGATTCCGAAAGAGGAGGATCTCGTCCAGATACGCTGCCGCCATTATTAACTGCATTTGGAGCCATGCAGATATATTCACCATCACCGCCTTGAGCCCCAACTGTCACCCAAACATATTTTCCCACTCCGCTTGACGGGCGTTCCTGTGGACCATCCCAGAAGATCTCAGTGGGCAGAATATTGGAACCAGCCGTTGTCGGAGAAGATGTCGACGGTCTGCCTCCTAGTCGTCCGTAATAAACCCAAGTACTCAAAACTTCCTTAATGAATTTCATTTTGCGTACGAAGCAATTCGCTTGTAGCACGTCTCGTAATCGGTCATCACCACCATGCGCAGCTGAGCCGCTGGCAATAGCTAGAAGAGTTGCACCCTCATCGGAAGCAACGGCGCGCGTGTCGAACCCGGACGGGTGCATTTTACCTTTTGCAGCCAGATACCGTGCCGCAGATGGTGATAGGTGATAGAAGTCAATCCATGGTGATGAGCCTCGGCTCTTGCCATGTGAAATCACGAGCTTGGTGTGATCAGGGAAATTGAACTAAAAAAAATAGTTAGAAATAAAGCACACTCAAAGCAGGCGTAAAGTGTAACTTACCTGGAAAGCACCATCACCAAACCCCCAGACGCCGACATTACCCAGTCGCTGGTAGAATTTAATGCAGGCATCCGATTCTCTCGCATCGTCTTTCATGGAGTCATCTAAACCATGCCTGCCCAGAGATCCAATCATATACTTCCCGAACTGGTCCACGAGTTTGACTCTTTTCACCTTCTCTGCTTCTGACTTGGCTTGGTCTGGTCCAATATCGGTTCTGATCTTGATTCCCATAAGCCCCGTCCCTCCACTAGACATCTTAATCTCGAAAATGTCTGGCCTGATAAGAATGCGTTTCATCCCACGAGCCTCCGCGGGGCCGTGCTCTGCATTTTCGTAGAACTCAACGGGCCTGCCATTGCGTGGCACAAGCTGATCCACCTCCGAGTAGGCATATTGAGCTGTGTCCCGGTTCTCCAGGCACCTAGACTTGCGGCGAATATGCCTCTCTCCATCTCGCAGTATAATACCGCTAGCTGATTGGCCGTTTTCTCCTTTGAAAACACAACCAACAGAACCGTCGTCTAATATATAGCCGATTCCATAGCGATTTGTATAGTCAACCCATTTTATGACATATGGATGCGGACGGCGCCTAGAGTGGGTCCGGTATGTGCGTGATGAGGATGGCATCATATTCCGAAGCATGAGTTTGATATCAACAACGACATCCTCTGCTGAAGAACGGGGGAGTAACTCAAACTTTTCATTCGGATGAATAAGTGGACTAGCACCGAGCGTCGAGCGTGGCTTGTTCGAGGATGTACTGGATTTGCTGGACTGTCGCTCGTGAGTTTGCGCACTTGCCGCCGTTGGTGGCTGGGAGGTTTTGTATATCTTCTTCTCCATTGGGACCTCTGGTCTGCTTTCTGCCTGCTCTGAGCCTGGTGCTTGGGCAACCCTAGGTCTAGACGGCTTTGAACGAGTTTCATCTATCTGCGGTGTACTCGAGCGCACTTCATCGTTTGCAGCCGGTGGCTTCGCAGACGCATCCATAGCAGCCTCAAACTGGCGACGCGACTGGGAACGTGTTTTGCCCATACCAAGGCCATCAGGTACACTTTCCGACTTGGGCATTGGTGGAGCGACGATTCTGTCAAGATCGCGTAACGAAGCCGAGTACGATGCGGCAACTCCTCGAGGAACTCGAACGGGTCTTTGAGCCAGACCTCTCGGAGGAGACTCCGGAACGTTGTCATTAGATCCTGGGGGATTTCTTTTCGTATGCGTTGCAGTCATGGCAGGAGCTCGCATGGAGCCGGCATTCCTGCTCGACTGACGGATAGGTAATGCTTGCTGACGAAGCGAGGCAGCATGACTCTGTGGTTTCGAATCGATCCGTCGAGATTGCGCTGCAGCAAGAGCAGCTTGTGTTCTCGCAACTGACATTGCATTCGTCTTCTTGGGGGATTCTTCCTGACTGATCTTCTCGCTGCTGTCGTCGGAGCTGGCTGAATCGTTAAACTCGTTAATTGACGGGGCTTCATTTTCAGGGGCACTCCAATCCCCATCGGTATACACTGGGTATTTGTAAACAATGTCCGGCGGCAAAGGAATAATTGGCGACAGCATCCGCTCTGTCTCAGCAGATGTTTCTGAAAAAACACTCTTAGAAGAGTGTTTGCCGCTGCATTTGCGTGGTACTCCATCTCGTTTGCGGCCAACTCCGCACTCAGTGTAAAATGCCTCCTTAGCAAACGCATACCTTTCTCGGGGATCTTTGATTTGTGTTGTCATGCTGCGATACTTGCTTTCATAATCCAAGCTGTACCCTTGTATCATCCCGTCCCCTTGAGGCTCTTCCATTTTCAACCATACCGGCTTCATTTGCTTGCACGAAGGGTCCAGTGATCTAGGAATACAGCCTGGATACATATTAAAAAATTCGTGGTCCACAATATCGTCTGGCAAGGGCCGCTTCTCTTCATCCAGATTCAAGCAGGAGCTGACTAGGGCCTTGGCCTCCACGGGGATGTAGTTTGAGCTCTCGTTATCCTTCGGCCACACGTAGTTCAAATTCTTCACCTTTTTATAGATCTCCTCTTGGGTCTTGGACTGGAATGGGGGGAAGCCAGAAAGCATTGCAAAACTGCGATAGGTTAGAGAAACTCTTTCTAAATCAAAACATCTTCGAAGAGTGAAATACCAGATGACACCCAGTGACCATATGTCCACTTTTTGATTATGGCCACCTTTGCTTCTATCAATAACCTCAGGCGCGATATAGTTTGGAGTCCCGCAAAGTGTTTGTCGTCGCTTTGCTTCCTTTTCTGACAAGATCATAGCGGCAAGTCCGAAGTCTCCAACTTTGATGTCCATATTCCGATCCAAAAACAGGTTTCCCATCTTGAGATCTCGATGAGCCACACTTCGCTTGTGTAGATATTTCACTGCACCGCAAAGCTGCACCATAAAGCGTCGCACTTCCGGCAAGGTAAGGCATTTTCGTTTTCGAACCATATCCATCACGGAGCCATTGGGGCAGAGGTCAAGTATCACGTAGGTACATTGATGAAAAGCAAATGCCCGGTGGAAACGAACAATGTGTGGATGTCGCAATTTGGAGTGAATCTCAAGCTCGGTTCGAAACTAGAGGATTCCGCTGTTAGCATTATTCTCTCTTTGTCTCCAGCAATCTCTATTCAGCTCACCTTTTCGGCCATCTTTTTCTGAGTCATTTCTGACCGGACAACTTTCATGGCGAACACCCGGCCATTACGCACAAGCTGCCCCTCATAGCATACTGCAAATCCTCCCTTTCCAAGGAAAAGGCCCGTGGAATATTGCTCTCCATCCTCCCCAGGCTCTTTGACAATCGAAGGTGGTGGCGGCGCGTGGATTTTGGATGGCGCAGCCTTCGCGGCCGCAGCAGGGGGAGGGGCGTGACGATCCACCTTTTGACGAGCTGCAGGTGGCGGTTTACTCTGAAGCGGAAGGTTTGTTGAGCGCGGGGAGAGAGCTTCCATATCACTATGTATGCTTGTCTATCGTGGATTTCCTAGCCGGACAATTCATGCGCACGAGGACATGGAATAAATACTGCGCGGCGTTCGTTGGTCAATCAAGTTGGACGTAGGGATTTCACCACATTCGGCGTGATGAGAAGTAGAGCAACGGTGGGCGTCAAAACCGTATGACTCCTGTGTTTGCGACTCCTAGCTACTTGTCAGGTTGTTGCGGTTTCGGATGGTATGTTTCAGATGCTTGGCGGACTCCAAGTAGGATCTGCGTTTCAACTTTCAGGAGTAGGGAGTAGAGCTTAAGAAAATAAAGACAATGAACAAAGTTGTACAAAAAGAGGAATTGCCTTGTTTGCTTGGTATATAATGTCGCTTGAAAGCAGAAATGGACGCACCGGTTGGTTCCAAGGTTGTCGGATGAAGTGTGGTGGCTGGGAGGTGACTTCTGTTTTGGGAAATCTATAAACACGGGCCACGGCAACGGCGAAATGTTTGTCCAGACTTCATAGCCTTATCGCCTAAGGCAACAGCTTGTTCCGCGGGCTTGGCAATATTGGAATATTCAGTATCCCGCTGCGCCGCTGCGCCGCTCTCTGCTTTCTTCCAATATACTATGAAATGAGATAATATATTGCGGGTTTCCCATTGCAAATACGTCCGATTTTTTTTCAAGGTACTTGTGACAGCGGTTCCTGTCAGATTGCCACGTTACCATGTCTCTGACCCTGAAACTCTCGTCTCTCGTTATCCGCACTCTCTCAAAACCCATTGCGGTATGGATCGCAGTAACTCAGTGCCAGAGATAGGATTCTAACAAATAATAGAACCGCATCAAAGCCCAAGCTCGCGAACATGAAAGATTTCGACGGACCTGCGTTTCGATAGCGCAGACAGTTCACCGCATCGATATGCGCTTGAAGTTGGGCCTTCTACGAGACACAGCTGCGATCGAGGCCCAAGCTGCAAAGGAAGCAGCCGAGGCCCAGGCACGAAAACATAAACCGAAGTCTCCTACAGCAAAAACAGAAGCCGAGAGTAAGGCCGAGGAGGAGGAAGCCGAGCAGGCAAAGAAACAAGCGATCGAGAAAGCAAGGTCCAAACCTTTGCCCCGAATACGGCCGCTTTCCGAATCCAAAGCCATCGATTCGGGGGCAAACTTCATCAGCGAAACATTTCTCTTCCTGGTAGCAGGTGGTCTAATTGTATTTGAATCGTGGCGTTCAAGGCGCAAGGAAACGAATCGGCAGACAAATGTCCAAGATCGATTGAATGAGTTGGAGGAATCAGAAAAAGCTGCCCGAAGGGCGTTGGCAATACTTGAGAAGGAGCTCGTAGCGCTCAAAGCCCATCAAGGGAAGCATCCCGCCAAAGATACCAAACGAATTCTCCCTCGTGAGGTATGGGAAGACGAACCACAGGAAGACGGCCCCAGAGTGGGGGAAGACGAGAGCTGGTTTTCTCGGATTTGGTCTTACTTCCCTTCTTCAGACAAAACAGCCCAGGAACAAGAACCAGCTCGGCCGATTTCCACAGAAGACAAGCCTGCTACCTCTCCTCCAGGCACAGATTCGCCTCATTCCATAATCCCTGCGATACTAGCCCATCACCCGACAAAGTCTTCGCTGAAAAAGTGAAATCTTTTTACCCAATTGTCACATAGCCTAGTGCGTGATACCCTTTGCATCTCATATGTTCCTTCATTAGATTCGTCTTTTCTTTTTGTTCCTTGATAGACCAGTTCGTTTTTTTTTTTCGGTGGAGAGTCACTACTTATATATAACGGCTCGCTCCTTCCTTCCCGGTGATCATGTGCATCGGCATCTCTACTCTCGGCGCCCTCTTTCGACTGTTCATATTTTCTTCTTATTCTTCTTCTATGTATAAACATGCCCTAGCAATATTTTGGCAAACAAGTCTCAAAAATCAATCAACATGTCTGACAATCTCCACACCGCTGTGTCTGCATCTCTTCGAGGCCGTCCGATCTGGGAGGTGCTCTTCCCTATGATTGACTCGAATAATGAGCTCGCGCTAGACGGTAAGTCTTCTTGTTTGTTTTCTCAAGTCCCCTCTTTTTCTAATTGTTGTAGATTCGCTTGATGATACAAGTGATATAATTTTTTACTGCCCTGGTAGCGATTGGACGTCCGAGGTTGAGCTACATACCATTATCCTCACCTTTTCCGACGTCGAAGCACCCAATAGACAAGCAACATTGGCTCGTGCCGAAAGGTTTGCGGTTACAACAAGTAAGAATGATCAGAGCCGGTGTCATCAAATAATCATTTTATTGCGTTCCGCTACGGCATTTCAAACAGCAAGCCGACACTGCAGCATAGATGGGCTTGTGTCTTTACAGGTACTGTGAGTGCTATCATTATCATCCTTGCACGGATCAATTTTGAAAATAGTAATTTTTGGAAGCAACCTAAGAAGGATGAAACACCGTTGACAATTGAACAGCCTTTTC
This sequence comes from Trichocomaceae sp. PYS4502, assembly GCA_023625875.1. Classification (NCBI taxonomy): domain Eukaryota; kingdom Fungi; phylum Ascomycota; class Eurotiomycetes; order Eurotiales; family Trichocomaceae; species Trichocomaceae sp. PYS4502. The sequence continues at coordinate 59,169 of JAMAFX010000060.1, forward strand.
AACTCGCCTTCAGCTGCGGCTTTGCCCATCATTATGGTAGCTGAGCCTGCCGAGCTATTGGCATCAATCAAAGAGCACTGTCAAGCTCTCCAGAAGGGCCTCGACCAGTTTCCTAAATTTTCTCATTTGGGCACCACCTCCTCGTCCTCACTGTACCTTCTAGAACATATTGTCGCCCATAACTCCGATCCGATCACCTGCCAACAGAACCTGAATATTCTCAGTGACCTTTTCCCGTCGCTTCGCGCTCTAAGCGCAGCAATCAGAACAGTGGAGGGACGTCAGCTTATTGCAGACTACCTGGGCGGCCAGGTCGCAAGAAACATTGTAGCGTTTTGGAGTGAAGAAAGGAGTTGTGGTTAAGAATCGGATATTTTGATCGCTCACTGAGCAGCGCTAGTGGGTCAGGGGCCAATTTGTGCCAATGTTGTGGAGACTAAGTGCTTATCAATCAATGCATACTTTTAAGTCTTCAACTCCAAGAGATCTAGTATCCGCTGTCTAGACTTCATCTTTAAGAAGTCAACTTTGAATCTAAACTTAGGATTCAGCAGCGAAGGGACCTGTTTTATTTGATTTCTTGCAAGAGAATCAAAAAAAGATCATATGATACTCCAGCCCTAAACATGTGGCCTCAGCCCAAATATTGGATAACCACAACACACACATAAATCTTGTTGACTTTATTCAATAATAGTTATGGGCGGTATTAAAGTATTACAATTGCATTGACATTCTAAGTGTCACCACAACCACTTCGTGACTCGCAATGAAGAGCTGTGACGGCTGCTGGACGTGCCGCTTAAGGAAGAAGCGGTGCGATGAGATCCGCCCAGTGTGTAGGAACTGCTCGGCACTACAAATTACCTGCCACTTCAGCCGCGAGAAACCGTCATGGATGGACAACGGATTGAGACAGAAAGATAAAGCCCAAGAGGTCAAGCGCGAGGTTAAGATTGCTGCCGCGCGCCGCCGGGGAACCGTATCAACGGACGATGGAAACGGACCGAGTACATCGACCAAGCGCCCACCATTTCGCTCCGGGCTGAGTCCAGCTTCCAGCCCTGCTTGGGCCCCTACGCATAGGCGACCTAGCACGGAGCCGACATCGAGCAATACTCACTCAGATTCCTGGAATAGCCTGGATAGCTTGACTATAAACGACCCACATGATGGCCAACCGCCGGACTCAGAACTTGACCGCCGCTTCCTAATGTTCTACTTTGACCACTTCTTCCCGTTTCTCTTCCCATTTTACCAGCCCCTATTGCTTGAAGGTGGCCGTAGCTGGATCATGGAGCTTGTTGCGGGCGATCAAGCCATGTGGCACACTACTCTTTGCCTTAGCACATACTTTGTCTCAATCGTCCTAGATGGCGCTATTTCAGGCCACAACGTATGCAAGATACTTGCTTGGGAAAAGCTTCTGAAACAGATGGGAGTAACCTTTATGATGCTCCAACACAATCTCCAGGAAATCGCTGCCCCGAGCAATACGCAAGACATAATAGTCAAGACCTCTCGACTTATGGGAAGTGTTATCCAGCTACAACGGTTCGAGATCGCGGTTGGAATCTTCGAGAACTGTCAAAAGCACCTTGGAGCAGCCATTACGCTGTTCGGGCAGATATTCCAGGCTGCAGAGGATGCCACCGACGTACCTCTATTCTACGATATCTTAGCTCATATGGGACGGCCACTCTGGGCTATAACGTCTCTACAGAGCGGAGCCTGGAACTCCAATCAAGCAGCCTTTCGGTTTTACTCCGCGCTACTAATCGTGGATGACATTATCGCGAGCACATGCATGGGGGAACGGCCTAGATTGCTCGAGTATCATGCTCGGCTTCTCACGAACAACGGCAGCTCCGACAAGTGGCCTGCTCTGAGTCTCGAGGAATTTGTCGGCTGTGAGAACTGGGTCATGTTGCAAATCAGCGAGATAGCCGTGCTCGACGTGTGGAAGAAGTCTAAGAAAAAGAACGGGAAGCTCGACATGATGGAGCTGATGGCGCAAGCATCGGTGATCAAGCAGGGACTTCTCAGTAACCTCGCACGCCTGGACGCCGCAGCAAACATGCCTAAGCCCAACAAACTCGGCTTGTTTGCCCACTACAACGACCAGTTGCCGCCTATGCAGGGTGGTTGCACTGCTTTTGTTACCCGTATCTGGGCGCATGCCGCATTGCTCTATCTCTCAGTTGTGGTCTCTGGATGGCAGCCTGGGAGCGCCGCGATCCGCGAGAACATGGTTCGAACACTAGCTCTGCTGGAGCAGATGCCGGCGCCAGAGCTTCTGCGGACTATGGCGTGGCCCTTCTGCATGGTAGGATGCCTGGCCGAGCCAGTGGAGGAATGCCGCTTGCGGGCTATGGCTGATGCACTGGTCCCAGAACGACTTTTTGGGCCTACACGGAAGGCACTGGAGATTATGGAGAACGTCTGGAAGAGAAGAGACGAGCTAGCCGTCGATACGGATTTTGCGGCGTGCGTCTGCAGCTTAGGGTATATGTCTCTGTTGGTGTGAACCACTTCTTGCAAGGAGCAGCGCTAGACTCGTGAAAAATCAGGCAATTTCCATCCCCGGTCGACACCTGCATATAGATTAAATAAAGATGCGGCATCAGGGAATAGTAACCAGGACAACAAGGTGCTTGCTCATATACCGCATCTACAGCATTCCACGCAGCGAGCTGAAATAGCTGAGAGATACAAATGGAGGACGGGCACGCGGATGTTTTTCTACGCTGGGAAAGATAGAATACTAGGATCGACCGTTGCTGCTCACTGTTGATAATATGCTGCTACTAGCTTGTTCTACACTAAAAGCGCAGTGCCTACTATTCCGACCAAAAAGAACACAGATGAAGCCCCATCTTGCTACAAAACCACTATCACTGTAGCTGAAATATTTCCCTCTTGTCAGACAGCTCCAATTTGATTCAATCACTTCCTAAACTTTAAGCAATATAAGTGATGTACCAAGGGTTGGAAAACATGTCTCACAGTCAGTTGTAGATTACTCGTCTAGCAATTTGAACCTGAGGCTAGAACATCATCAAGGAATTAGTGCTACCGTGGAATTCGTCTCCTCAGCTGGCGACATAAGTGCAAAATCCCATTGGCTATTTAATGGCTGGGGTAAGTTACTTTGACCGTTTGACGCTCTCCATCGCGCGCGGGATTGTCCCTAAACCCTAAAGCTAAGTCCCGCGCGGGTTGTGGGACTACTGGTATGCAGTACTATGTAGTATGTAGTTGTCAAGCAGACGTGCAGAAGTCAGAACAGATCCAAAGACGAGATGCATTATTCAACATGCACAGGCCTAATTTGTCGGGGTTGATTTCAAAGCTTCGCGCCCGCGCGGCATACAGTATTTGTAAGCGGAATATAAGAAAAATATAGATGCATACTATCATGATCATTTCGAAATGCCCGATTAACAAGATCGTCCACTCCTAGTAGCATAGAGAACCGATCACTGTATAAGAAAGGCTCTTTCCTCTGAAACACGAGGATAGAGCTTGATCATCATCAAACACTTCTTACATATACTTTGACTTCATGAGATTATTCTCTGCAAACCTGCTGCGACGCTATTCCACATTCTCGAGCAAAATGGCCGCCCGCACCGTTCTCATTCTCGGCTCTGGTCCCCGTATCGGCGATGCTGTCTCTGAGAAGTTCGCCTCGGAGGGATACAACGTCGCCCTTGTCTCGAGGAAAGGAACAAACTCGATCAACGAGAAAGGCTATCTTTCTCTCCAGGCCGATTTTGCCAATACGGACCCCAGTGCCCTTGCTTCTATCTTCGACAGAGTCAAGAGCGAGTTCAAAGCAGCTCCGAGCGTAGTCGTATATAACGCCGGCTCTATCACTCCTCCGCCGGACACAGATTCGGTCCTATCTATTCCAAGTGTGAGTCAATGTTGATACTCTAGTCCCACAGTCCTCCTTTTTGAATAAGGAAAAAAAATACCAACTTTTATCATTCTGCAGGCTCGTGTCACCCACGATCTGAATGTCAACGTGGTCAGCCCATACATTGCCGCACAAGAGGCAATCAAACACTGGGAAACCCTGCCCACCGAGGGCAAGAAGTTATTCATCTACACAGGCAATATCTGCAATGTGCTTGTGTTGCCTGTACCACTGTTGTTGAACGGCGGCATGGGAAAGGCCGCAACCGCCTACTGGCTCGGTGTCGCGGATGGAGCATACGCAGCCAAGGGTTACCGGTAAGAGACGCCCCCCATCCATGACCGCCTCTGTCGAAATCCATACTAGTGAACGATATCTGATATTTTCAAGATTCATTTACGCCGACGAGCGCCAAGCGAATGGCATGCTTGCTGGCGCGGCAGTCAACGGGCCCGCGCATGCCGATTTCTTTGCGCAGTTGGCGGCGAGCGGTGCTGAGAATGTCCCATGGCATGCCACGTTTGTCAGGGACAAAGGCTATGTCAAGTTCTAGTATCTAGTGACAGTACCCAGAGAAAGCAATAATATATGTATGTAGTACTGTGTTGTGTTGAGAATTGATGAAACAACCTTGGCGGGGAATTTTGTGGCCTGAGGGATGGAAGCAGCCGGATATTATTCTAGAACAGTGCCTAATCAGGCGCCAGGACACGGGCCGATGACGTCGGGTTCAATATATACGGAGTACTACGTATACATATACGTATATATGTCTATGCATATATGGATATGTTGTAATTGATATACAATATTAAGCCAGGAAAGCTGTAATCCGAGATAAATCCAATGAGTATGTAGTATATTACTATATAGTACTATATACACACGTAGATGACTGACATCTGAGTCGGGAAACCGGCACTGTGGCGGCCTCAGGCCACTAGGGCACCCGGCACGTGTGGCGCAGCTGCCAAGGCTTGCGACCAGGCCCCGCTGTTCTAATTACGGAGAAAGCCAGGGCACGGCCACTGGTAAACTAACCAAGACTCCCTCGATCACCACTTGTCCACTCTTCTGATTTCCTCCTGCTTAACGCCTAGTAACTGTGCCATCGAGCACCGACTTGTTCTCAACTGCACTGTGATTTATTTTTCCTTGGCGGGTACATAGCCTCTACATAGCCGCACACGAGACCGTGTACTTCACTTACCCCCTCCGGCTTCCTGGTGTCAGATCGGATACGTCAGAATTGGCTGCGGTGTTCGGCACAACAGTATAGAGAATGGTTCGTCTTAGCCAGCGCAGATATGGATCTTACTCTCTTAGCGTTGATATACTGACTTCTCACCTTAGGGTCAATCGCGACGTCCAGCCGGCGGCGAGAAGCGCAGCCGTGGGTTTGGCCGGTCCAAAGCGGAAGCCGACGTGGGAGATGGCCGAAATGCGCGAGGGAAGCCCCAGGTCAAGAAAGCCGCCTTTGAGAGTACAAAGAAGAAGGAGATTGGTGTATCCGACCTCACTTTGCTGAGCAAAGTATCCAACGAGGCCATCAATGATAACCTCAAGTTACGCTTCGAGAACAGAGAAATCTACGTGGGTGAACCCTTCTTGTATGTGGGGAATGTTATATACTGAGCTATATTGTTTTGTGCAGACATATATCGGCCATGTGCTGGTCTCTGTTAACCCTTTCCGAGATTGTACGTTTTCATGCGCCTAGCTTGCGATTACTCAACTGATGAATATTGGCAGTGGGTATATACACCGACCAAGTCCTCGAATCTTACCGCGGCAAGAACCGACTCGAGGTGCCCCCTCACGTTTTTGCCGTCGCGGAATCTGCATATTATAACATGAACGCCTACAAAGACAACCAGTGTGTCATTATTTCAGGAGAGTCAGGAGCCGGCAAGACAGAAGCTGCCAAGCGATTAATGCAGTATATCGCAAGTGTATCAGGAGGCACTGATTCCTCTATTCAACAGACAAAGGACATGGTGTTGGCAACAAATCCTTTGTTAGAATCCTTCGGCAATGCGAAGACGCTGCGTAACAATAACTCCTCGCGGTTCGGCAAGTACTTGGAATTGGAATTCAACGCACAGGGACAACCAATTGGTGCCAGCATCACGAACTATCTTCTGGAGAAAACAAGAGTGGTTGGCCAGATTACGAATGAGCGAAACTTCCATATTTTTTACCAGCTAACCAAGGCCGCGCCCCAGGCCTATCGAGGTGAGGGAATAGCTCTCTTTCTCGCTCTTTACCTACAGCGCTAACACCGTACTATCCCTGCAGATAACTTTGGTATTCAACAGCCTCAATCGTACCTTTACACGAGCCGCTCGAAATGCTTCGATGTGCAAGGCATCGATGACACTTCCGACTTTGCTGAAACTCTCGAGGCAATGAGAGTCATTGGGTTAGCGCAATCAGAACAGGATAATATCTTCCGTATGCTTGCCGCTATCTTGTGGTTGGGCAATGTACAGTTCACAGAAGATGACCAGACCCAAGCAGCCATCACTGATCAATCAGTTGTTGACTTTGTCGCTTATCTCCTCGAAGTCGATTCTGCTCAAGTCAGCAAGGCGCTCACTATCCGTGTCGTTGAGACGGCACGAGGGGGTCGAAGGGGCTCTGTCTACGAAGTTCCGTTGAACAAAGTACAAGCTACCGCTGTGCGGGATGCTTTAGCGATGGCCATTTATTTCAATCTGTTCGATTGGATTGTCGAACGCTTGAACATGTCCTTGAAAGCAAAGACGGCCGTCACGAATTCAATCGGTATCTTGGATATTTATGGATTTGAGATATTCGAGAAAAACTCTTTTGAACAGCTCTGTATTAACTACGTCAACGAGAAGCTACAGCAGATTTTTATCCAGTTGACCTTAAAGGCCGAGCAGGAGGAGTATGCCCGCGAGCAGATCCAGTGGACGCCGATTAAATATTTTGATAACAAGGTGGTTTGCTCTTTGATCGAGGATAAACGCCCACCAGGCGTCTTTGCTGCTCTCAACGATGCTTGTGCAACCGCGCACGCAGATTCATCGGCGGCTGACCAGACCTTCGTCGGGCGTCTGAACTTTTTAGGTCAAAATCCTAATTTCGAAAATCGACAAGGGCAATTCATCATCAAACACTATGCCGGTGATGTCAGCTACTCGGTGGAAGGAATGACGGATAAGAACAAGGATCAGCTTCTCAAAGATCTACTCAATCTGGTTGGATCGTCGAGCAACAACTTTGTGCATGTTTTATTCCCGAACCAAGTCAACCAAGATGATAAGCGACGTCCCCCAACTGCTGGCGATAAGATCAAAGCGTCTGCAAACGATCTCGTTACGACGCTGATGAGATGTCAACCTTCTTACATCCGAACCATCAAGCCGAATGAGAACAAATCCCCTTCTGAGTATAACGTAGCGAATGTGCTCCATCAGATCAAATACCTCGGTCTGCAAGAGAACGTTCGCATTCGACGAGCAGGGTTCGCTTACCGTCAGACATTTGACAAGTTTGTTGAACGCTTCTACCTCCTATCCAAGCACACTTCATATGCGGGTGACTATACGTGGACGGGCGACGCAGAATCTGGTGCCAGGCAGATTCTGAAGGACACCGGTATTCCAGTGGAAGAATATCAAATGGGAGTGACTAAAGCGTTTATCAAAACACCGGAAACGTTGTTCGCTCTTGAACACATGAGAGATCGGTACTGGCATAACATGGCAATTCGCATTCAACGAGCGTGGCGCAATTACCTACGATATCGCATCGAATGTGCGGTCAGAATACAACGTTTCTGGCGGCGCGTCACCGGCGGCTTGGAATTCATCAAAGTGCGAGACCAAGGCCATAAACTACTACAGGGTAGGAAGGAACGTCGCCGCATGAGTTTACTCGGGTCTCGACGATTCATGGGTGACTACCTTGGTATCGGTAATAATGGGGGTCCTGGTGAAGTCATTCGTAGTAGCGCAGGGATTAGTGGTAAGCAAGCTCCTCTAGATGTCGATTGCATTCTGGGCTAAAACAGTGTTGTGTAGCGTCGGAGCAGATTCTTTTCTCTTGTCGCTGCGAGCTTTTAGTGGCCAAATTTGGTCGCTCGAGTAAGCCAATGCCTCGTATACTTGTTTTAGTGAGTTTTCTTTCCTTTGTTCTACCATATTTGTTTGGCCTACTTGACAAGCTTGAACAAACTGCTGACCACTTTAGACCGCACGACACGTATATATCATCGTTCAAGCCATTGTCAATAACCAACTTTCTATATCTTCGGAGCGCACGATTCCCGTGGGAGCTATCAAATCTGTTAGCACATCAAATTTGAAGGATGACTGGTTCGCGCTGGTTGTGGGCTCACAGGAGCCCGATCCACTGTTGAACTGCGTTTTCAAGACCGAATTCTTCACCCATCTTTCGACTGCTCTAAGGGGCCAGCTGAATTTGAAGATTGGGCAGACGTGAGTATCACTGTCTCATCCATTTACGTTACAGGATCTGACAGCAAAGTTAGGATTGAATATAACAAGAAGCCCGGAAAACTGGCTACTGTTAAAACAGTCAAAGACAACACCGTTCCCCGTGACGATATTTACAAGAGTAGCACTATCCACACCGGGCCTGGTGAACCTCCTAACTCAGTTTCGAAGCCGACGCCTCGAGCCAAACAAGTTGCTGCCAGGCCAGTCACTAAGGGCAAACTGTTGCGACCTGGTGGCCCCAATGGTGGTCCGTCTAAACTTAGTGGAAATCGCGCGAACGGCACTACTCCACGACCTGTTCCAACTCCTCAAGCAATCCCTACAGCTACTCCAGCTGCCTCTCGACCAACCCCAGCACAGCCACGTATCGTTCCACAGCCTGTTGCCGCCACAACTCCTGCCGTCGGTGGCCACCGTCACACACCATCCCAGGCGTCAGTTCGTGCTCCGCCGCCACCACCCCCGGCACCACCGGCAGCGGCTCCAGCCGCCCCCAAGAAGCCCACTGCAAAGGTTCTGTATGATTTTTCCAGTGACCGCGCCAATGAGCTCACAATCCATGCTGGAGAAGTTGTCCAGATTGTCTCCAAGGAAGGAAACGGTATGTTAGAATCCGGCCCTGCATCTTTGCACAATTTACTTACGATATAAAATAAAATTTCAGGTTGGTGGCTATGCATGAATACCACAACGGAAGCACAAGGATGGACACCGGAAGCCTATCTGGAAGAAATTGTTATGGCAGCCGCCAAACCAGCTCCGCCACCGCCACCGCCAGCACCAAAGGCAGCTCCTAATGGCCATACAATAGCGGCGGCAAAGGCCAAACCAGCCCCTCCAGCGCCGCCCGCCAAAAGGCCAAATGCTGCTGCACGGAAGCCTCTTGCACCGCCAACACGTGACAGCGCCGTGAGTATCAATTCGCAAGACTCATCTGGAGCCAGTGGTAGAGCGACTCCCAACAGCAGTTCGAATGCCAGTCTGGCCGGTGGTCTTGCCGAGATTCTGCGCCAACGAGGAAGTGCCATGCGCCCGTCTAATGAAGAAGAAGACGACTGGTGAGCAAGTGTAACTTTTTTCGTCTTTTTTTTCGTCTTTTTTTCTGTCCGCTAAATTCAATGCCTATGTATTTTCTCTTTTGATGAAGGAAAAACCATACAGTGACCCTTGTTTGTTTTCTTCTTTTTTTCCATGACTCTTTTTCCCTCGTCCGCCATGATGATGATACATATGGACTATTTTGAGTTGAGGCGTTATCAGAACACTCGCCTTGGCAATTTCTACTGTTGTTTTTTATTTCTTACAAGGCACTGCGGATGCTATCTGATGAATTCGCATATATTAGCCTTGAAATTAGTCTCTTTTACTTCCTTTCGACGCGCTTGCTTGTTTCTTCTCTTCTTTTGTTATCTTTTGTTTTGTTCGCCTGCTTGATTCTAGAACAGATATGTAAAAAGCACTAGCTAGTATGTTCTTGTAGAGGAGATTTATTGTGGGAGCACTAGGCACTAGGTAACTAACAACTATGGAGCTGGCCAGCTCTTTCTAGAATTTGTCTTATTTTGTATTATGATGTATCGACTTATAGTCAGGCTGTACTAAGGCGTATTGTAAAATATGGCTGCCTGTATCAGATCGGTAAGATGACGTCGAGATCGCTCCTTGGCCGCATTTTAATTGACTTTCACTGGAAAAGTACGATCAGATGCCCCGCTCATTCTCCACCATTCTCCATGTTTATTTATTACATTCTGTACTGTATTTACAGGCCCCTCCCCCTCCTTTTCCATCTCCTGATTTTACCCTTTTATTCCACTCGATACTCACCCTCACGAACTTCCTCTATCGCCATTATATTAATACTGCTACCTACACAATCACAATCATGTCTTACGGCGGCGGCGGATACGGCGAGCAAGAGAGGTATGGAAGAGGAGAAGGAGGAGGAGGATCATACGGCGACCAGCAATACCGCGGAAACTACGGTGCCAGTGCCCCTGACTTCTCCGGCGCGGTGGACCATGCCCAGAACCACGGTGGTAGCAGTTCGTCGTTCTTCAGCGAGGCAGCCAACTACTTGCAGCAACAGCACGGCAATATTTCCAACCAGGGCATTGATGAGAGCCATATGGTGAATTCTCATCAGAGGTTTTATGGAGGAGGAGGAGGGGCCGGTGGTGGTGCTCCTGCAAGCTCGAATGAGCTTGGTGCCGGTGCCGCCATGCAGGCGCTTAAGAAGTTCACCAGTGGCGGTTCCGGCGGTGGACAGAATCAATTTATCGGGCTGGCTATGGCTGAGGCTGAGAAGCTTTTTGACCAGCAGAGTGCGAGCGGCAATGCGGTGTGTTTTCCTCCTTCCTCTGTTTTTTTTTTCTGCATTAGTTGTAGTGTTGTGTTGCTGACTGGGCTTTCGGTTTTCTTTGCTAGTCCGGAGACAAGCAGTCCGCTATCAACTCTGCTGCCGAGATGGCCCTGAAGATGTTTGCCAAGGGAGGCGGTGGTCTGGGAGGCACTGGCGGTCCTGGAGGGTCTTCTGAGTTGTTGAGCTTGGCCAGCAAGTTCTTCTAATCCGATGACTAGACTATATGTGTGTGTGTGGAATGATTGAATATGAAACCGGACTTTGCTTGAACGAGGACAATATAACTATCTGAAGTAGCAGAGTAAAAATGCAACTCAGTAAATACCTAGGTACTACGTACTACTAGTTATATACTTCTTTACTATGTACGTAGTTATAGTGATCGGAACTGTAGCCGACGCCGTCGCGATTGCGTCAAGCAGCGCGGGAAGAGAGAGGGGCGGCCGCGGAAAGACAAATTTCCGGGCGGCGTGACGGGGCGAGCATTTTTTGTCTCCCTACAACAACGAACAAGGAAAGGGTTGTCTGGAATCCTGCTTTTCTCCCTTTCTTCCCTTCCTCTCCCTCTCCCTGTCTGTGATTCCTTTTATTGCTCTGTTATTCCACTGGTGTCCTGCTCGCAGTGGAGCTATCGATCGTCATTAATCAACCCGTCAGACCGGCCGGAAATCCAGATCCGAATGCGCGGCCACATCGGAGAACTTGCGCTCCATTCCATGTAAAATCGCGCCTCTGGCGTTACGATCGTTGGCAAGCAATGGCTCTCTCAAAGTCGAACAGGATCATCATCCTGTTGGTCATTGATACTGCATTTTTCCTCCTGGAATTGATTGTCGGTAGGTGCTAGATGACAGCCTTCAGAAAAAGGAACTAGAACTAATCAATGAATTCTGCTACAGGCTACGCCGTACATTCGCTCGCTCTTGTCGCCGACTCCTTTCATATGGTGCGCTTTATACTTGAATCTAGCAGTGGACGAAGACGTGCTGACCTCAACGACCGCGAATTTTAGCTTAACGATGTCCTCTCCTTGATCGTTGGGTTATGGGCTGTGAAGGTTGCAAACCAAGAGTCAAATTCTAAGCAATACACGTACGGCGTAAGTGGATACACTATGTCTACTCTCTCTCTCGCTGGCAATCTGACTGGTTTAGTGGCAACGTGCGGAAACCCTAGGCGCCTTGGTCAATGGTGTTTTCTTGGTGGCGCTATGCATGTCAATTTTCCTTGAAGCAATCCAACGACTGGTCGAGCCTCAGGAAGTGAAGAATCCGAAATTGGTCTTGATTGTGGGCTGCTTCGGGCTCTTGTCCAACATTCTCGGTCTGCTACTATTTCACGACCACAACCATGGCCCTGGAGCCGAGGAACATGGACATGAGCATGCACACGGCGAAGAAGGGGACTTGCATGCCGCCGAGGAGGGCCATATCCACGAGCATTCGACCCGCAAGATGGTCGATGAGAGAAACACTGTCGCTAGTATTATGCCTGAGAATGTGGTTGGTGTTCGCCGCACTGACACTGAGGACCTTGGGGAACGCCCTCAGATACTCGGCAATGAGACCCAGGAAGGCGGGAGGTCTACCGGCGGTCGGCGTGCTTCTCGGGGCTACAGTGGATCGAAGCCGCGAGCCTTTGCTAACCTGGAAGGTATTCAGGTCCACCCAGCTGATCGATACCAGAATATTATCAATGCTAGCCACCTAAATGACGAATCAGCAACGGAGTCCGAAGATGGTGACCAAGACCTGTCTACCGCTACTGAGCGCACTAGTTTGCTTGGAAGTGCGAATCGCGCACCGCGGTACACCAATGGAGACAGCGTCGCCGCGTCCAAGGCCGCCAAAGATGACATTCATCGAATGCATAACCACGCTATTCCAAAAACAGGAAAGAAAGGCCATAACGGACATTCACATGGGGATCTCAACATGAGAGGAGTGTTTCTACATGTCATGGGCGATGCCCTGGGAAATATTGGAGTCATTGCCTCCGCAGCCGTGATCTGGCTAACTAGTTACTCTTGGAGATTCTACGTCGATCCAGGAATCTCGCTCGTCATTACAGTCATTATTCTTTGCTCGGCTATTCCACTCTGCAAGGCCGCATCTCGGATTCTACTGCAGGCAGTCCCCGCTGGAATGAGCATTGACCATATCCAGGAGGACATTGACAGCATCCGCGGGGTCGTAAGCTCGCATCACCTGCACGTGTGGCAGTTAAGTGACACTAAACTTGTTGCCTCAATACACATCCAAGTCGGAAGCGAGATCAAGGACGAGGGATCCGATAGCTATATGGAGATCGCGAAGGAGATTCGCCGGTGTCTGCATGCCTACGGAATTCACTCGTCCACCATTCAACCCGAATTCGCCCCTGACACTGATTCCGAGAGCCAGAACGGCGCTATCTCATCATCCAATGGTGGCGGTGACAATTCCCGTATTCCTAGTCGTACGAGCAGTTTTGCAGACGACAATGCTTGTCTGTTGGACTGCGGCGATGAATGCCCTCGTGGTCAATGCTGCCCTAAGAAATAAGCTCTTTTCTCTTCCTTTTCTCTCACGAATGCACACACACATACCCCTTGACTACTCAATCCTCCGCACGCCGCGCCGCCACATACACATCCCTTTCTCAAATCCACGGCCATTCATATTCATTTTCTATACAACAAATTATCTGTAATGGTAGAAGCCGACCTGGACCTAACCCCCGATCACTCTTCAACTCCTGTCCTCCATCTCTCTGTAAAACTTACGAGTTTTCCTCTTCCTTCTTCTCCATCGGGCTGGCTGCGGTATATTTCTAATTCCTATCTTTCCTGTCCCATCAGGGTCTTGTTTGGTTTGTTGTTTATTCATAGGCGTTAGTTAGAAAGAGGACCCTTTTTCCATACCTTCATTAATTCAATAACCGTTCTCATACTACCTAGGCAGGTCTACAGTGGTAATAACAAGTAAATGTGTTTTACTCAGTATTAAATTCCATAATTTCTCACTCGCACATGTAGGATTAGGTGAATACATCACTCCTTGGAAGGCTCCAAGCGTCTTCTGTATTTATACCAGTAGACGCTCATATTAGGGCACGCTAACATTAGCCCTAACGACTCACCAGTTGCGTGCCTATGCAACAATTATCTTCTTCTCGGTGGTCAACTTGCTCAGTGTCTCGTTTGACAGTTTTAATGTATCTTGCACAATCTGCTTGGGAGTTAATCCAATCCATTGCGCGAGCGACATGTCTGGTTATTTTCCCACCAAATTAGTCTATGTAAGCTTCAATTGGAACTGAAGGGAGTGGGAAAAAGAAGAAAAAGTGAGCGAGACAGAAACACCCACCAGAATAATGATCTGCCTGCAAGACCTCCAAAACGACAAGTACCTCATCCCCCGTATTCTCGATATAATGACTATTCGACTGTGGGAAATAAGCTATATCACCCGCCGTATAATCAAACGTAGTGGCATCACTCGGAGGCGTGAAAAGCGTAGCTCGGCCCTGACCCTGTATGATAAAGGTCCACTCGTCACTTGACGGATGCCAGTGAATCTCCCTCATCGCGCCTGGATTGATAGTGACCACAGCCACCGAGAAGTGGCTCGCAATGGGGAAGGAAAGAGGGTCAACGATCTTAACGGTCCCACCTTCGAGCAGCTGTGGCGGTTGCTCAGAGAAGTGGTATGAGTAACTCATATTTTTTGGCATGTTTCCTGCTGAGCCTGTTATGTTTTGTTCTTGGATGTTTGTGGGTGCCGGTGTGCCGGGGAAGATGAAGAGGTCGCTGCTAGGTATGTTTTGCAAGGCTGAGACGTCGATCCCGAGGTCTTTGGAGATGACTTCTTTCTAAAAAGTTTTTGGTGCGATGTAAGTTTTTTTTCTTTACCTTTCCGTGCTCTGCTATAATCAGACTTACTGGATTGTGAGCAAAGATTTCTGTTGCAAGGAATGTGTTGGTTTCCGAGAACGATCCATCGTCAAAGACAAGCATGAACTCGACGCCGTCTTCTAACGCTTGGATGCTGTGAGGCATTCCTCTAGAGGATGAGTCAATCAGCCCATGCTTAAAATGAACTGGGGGCAAAAAGAGAAAAGAAGAAAAAGAAAATCAACGCCTACGGTGGGAAAAACCACACATCTCCTGCGCCAACATCATCAACAAATGTCTCGCCATCGTCGTTTACTGCCTGTATTCCTCAGACCATTAGTCTGCCACTTGAAACAGCTTGAATGGAAGCAAAGAAAATTATGCCAGCATACTTGAATCCTGCATGACCCATTCAACACAAGAGACCACTCTCCAGCGACATGCCAGTGCATTTCTCTGTACCCGGCTGCTTCGAGCCGCATATTCACTCCGGCCATTTTGGTAGCACCAGGCATGACAGCTATATTCTGTTCACGAGACCAGCCGGACCTTCCTTTGCCTAGTCTGTACAAAGATCCATGTTAGAGTAATATATCGGATATACTAGCGAAGCAATGTTGACGCACGTAACTGGGCTAAGGCCTGTTAATTGTTAGCTATCAGATATCTCCTTTCCTAGATACCAGAGCACGCACCTAGTGGCCACTGCGCATTGATTGTAGACCCGGTGTCTGTTCCTGGGGGGGCGAGCTTATCTGGGTTGATCTTATCATAATTCAAATTCTCTAGAGGCAATTCAGTCGACATACTGTATCAGTCTTTGTTTATGGGAAGCACATTGATTGCATACGTGGACCAGGATTCGTGCCACCAGTATCGCCCCGAATCGGCTGCGGATTCTCAACCTCTTCGAAGTTCAGATACAAACCGATGTCAGCATCGGCTGTCTGCCCCGGCGCATACTGGAATGAGATTGTTTCCGTATTATCGACGGGGAGCGTGTTCGTGGGCGAGTATCCAATTAAGCCGTGGCCTCCTCTCAGAGGATTCGATGATGCTGCTGCCGCTGGAGCTGCAGTAACAGCATCGATGGCTGAGAGGATCAAGAATGAGAACTGAACGAATTGATTCATTGTTAGTCACCTTAGTAAATGGGGCAACAGAGACAATAGAAGAGTAAAGTAACTCGTTCAAAATGTGTTTCAAGAGCCTTCTCGGGGTTTCAATATTAAAACCAGGGCTATTGGGATAAACCTGAAACGAGCACGAATGTTTGAAGTCGGGGTAAGGAGATAATAGGCAATACTTATACCAGTCTCACTACTGCTTCATGTTTCTTTCCTCGCGAGGGATATAAATATCTCCCGTGGTTCATGGACTAGGTAGGGAAGCACATACCTTCAAGACCTGCGTGTGTGATCCACAGCCATCCTCAGCCGATGCATGCAACAAGGCGTGTGTCCTCTTCTCTTCACATTTTGACGACCATAAAACAATGCAATGTACTATTTGTACCCCTCAAAAGATGAATTGAGAAAGGAGGGATACATGATACCTGACCGGAGTTTCACAACAATGGGATTGATACTAAAAATTGTAAGTAGCCTAAATACTTATTCGGTTAGAAGAAACGTCTAGTCCTCCGCTACGGTATATCTTTGATTGGATGAACAAATACTCTAAGAATAATAGACATCGATATATTTGCAATATCTTCATTGCTGTTCTATTACGCAAGATAACTATATATAGTATATATGCAAGAACGGGTGTAGCACTAGCTAGCTATGTGGCTGCCAGATGCTAATGCACTGAGAACTAGTGGCACTACAGACGGCATTGGAAGCGGTTATAAAATCCCAACTTAGGTAGGTATACAAGGTTCAGAGGAATATATTGTGGCTCCGACAAGAATAAGCTCTGTATGTGTGACAAGACCGTGGCTATTCTACTGAAGATGATCGCCGGTAACTACATAGAGGAAGACAGTCTACGCATTATAGTTACAGACAGTTGTAAAAAAAATCCGAGTTTATCATATTCGTGTATACCTAGGTATTTCCGTGATGCAGCAGAAGAATGATCACCCGGAAGTAATCTAGATTGAATGGTCAGCCAAATTAGGTAAATTACTATTCTTATACAATTACAACATAAAATAATTCTAGAAATGGATATATCAAGTGGTATTTTATATTAGTGGAATTTTTGATTGGCGCCAGTCTGGTCCCATCGGAATATACCTCGATATACAGTGCACAAATTTTTCCACAACGGGTATGTACCGGAAACCTGCTCGTGCGTCTCCCCGGCTACCGTTCGTCACCTTAATGTTGACACATGGCCAAATGCTTATACTAATCCCGCAGCACTGGTAGCACCTTGTTCCTAGGAATTGTGGACCGGCCTGCTTTGTGCACTTGCAGATTAATCTCGTTCATCCGGCGCTCGAGGCTTGTGAGACCCTTGTACTCTACAACCGTTCCAGACATACAGATATCTGAGTTTCAGCCACGGATTTATTTATAGCGCGACTCGGATTTTAACCGGCGGCAAGCACAACTGAGAACAAACCGACAAGATCTCAATTATTCCACTCAGCATTTATTGAAAATAGGGCGCCATGAGGACAGCCAAGTAGAAAACGAACGAACGGAGAGTAGACTCCGCCTCATCGATTTGTACGTATGTATATGCACCTACGTTAGAATTTGGCAAACACTCGACCGAAGTTAGCAAGTTTCTGCAGCATAAGTATGATGCAGATGCAGCACTCATCTTGGGCGATTCGCCGTACGGCGCCTAATATGTATGTAATCTATATATAGATATTTACTCTCTGATTCTCTGTAGTCATGAATTGGCCTGGCTGCTTAATTCTTAGGTATGGAGGCATGGGCACGCACCTACCTTCCTCGGCGATATGGATGTGCCATCAAATACCAAAATAGGCAATAATTAATTTGGCTTGGCAATTCGCTTAAGAAAATAAGAAAACTTCCGAAAATAAACTTGGAGTTGACGAATCACATTGTCCATTGCTTCCCGTCAGTCTATAATTAGATAACTATAATTCGACTACATCCGAGTTGCATGTAATTCAAGAGTGAAGATTTCTAGTGCCTACATATGTTTTTAATGCTAATATACAATAATTATCCCTAGTTTGGGAAACCACATGCCTGGCTCAACACCACCTTATGTATACATAAATACAGGCGCGTTTTGGAGGATTCCCGTCGTTTCCGGCGGAAGTAACTCTAGCCCCTCCCATCCATCTCATTTCGTAAGGGTGGCATGAATACAAGAATTTGGAGTAATTAAGGTCAATTGTCCTTATTACCGGAATATTCTTCGAGCATAAATCTATTTGTTTAAGTGGGCTCGTGCCCAGAAAGAAAAGATAATTAAGCTAATATATACAAATTGAATGCAACACCTTAGCCAGCGTGTGTCGTACTAAGATAATAAATAAAAAAGTATAATACAGAAGTAAAGTAGACAAGCGTCGGAGACTCAATACCGGGGCACTCGACAACGGCTCTTCGCGTCTTCTGGCGCCGTCCGCCAAACCACATCTGCGACCTCCTTGCCCACTTGATCAATCGCATCTATTGCCCAGAGAACATCCAAATGCTCGTAACCATCAATGATCTTGTGGTGCACAAGATTCACATACGGTTCTCTACCATTGCGTATTCGGCGTAGGAGTCTACGACCATCCACCAAATTATCCGAGCCGGCAATCCATAATGCAAATGGAGGTGTTTTGGGGCCATACCAGGCGTTCGCCTTATGATAGTGACGACGATCACCAGTATATTCAGGTGATGGCAAATCGGCGTCAGTTTTGACTGCTGCATGACTACCATCGTTGTGCTCATAAGCTCGATCCTCTTCGTCCTCTCGCAATCCTTGCTCTTCAGTGGCCAAAATGCATTTCTGGACCGCGAAACCGTCATGCCCAAGCCACCAACGCATGCTCTCTGCGCTGACATAAACTGGCGAGAATTGAAACATGCGGTTGCGTAATCCACGATCCCAGCGTAGGTCGCTCCAGTCAAAGAGATATGAAAATACACGATAACCAAGCGCGCCATACAATCGTGACGGCAACAGACTGTGCATTGTCATCATGAAAGGGATGAAAGCGTGGATGCCGAAGAGGAGCCGGAACGCACTCGGAGATATAATTCTCATGAAGCGGAAATAAGCTTTCTTGATCAGAGGCCCGGCATATGCCGCCGGTGCCAGCGCACAGAAGACAGATATTCGCTCGCCCAATTCTGGTCGCTGGTCTTCCGCTAGGGCTACCATAGCCTCGGTAGTACCTTGACTATGGCAAATGAGGCCTAGCGTTTCAAATCCAGTCTCGTAAAGAACTCGCGAAACAAAAGCTGGAAGATCTAGAACACCCATATGACGGATGTTCCAGCACCACATACGAGGATCATTATAGTGAAGTGTCGCGTGTTGCGGCTCAAAGCCGCATCTATTATTGCCCAACCAGACGTCATAGCCAGCTTTGCACAAGAAAAATGCCAAGCTGTCGTCGTCGTTGGCACAGTAAGCGCCTGCGCTCTGAAGCAAGCCATGGATCAACAGTACAGGATATCGGCGGCCTGAAGACGGGAAATCACCGGATTTCTTATCATGAAATACTTCTGGTTTCCGGAAGTCCCTCTCGGTATCTGATAACGGTGTATATTCACGGGGATTGTAGACGTGCCACAATGTTAGAATAAAGCCATCTTCCGTCTGGACCTTGAATGTCTCGACGTCCAATCCAACGCGCCTAGCGTAGTAACCAATGTCACAGATGATGGGGTCGTCTCCTCCTTCTAGAGGCGGGAACTCAATATCTGATTCCGGGTCCTCGATTGGTTGGCTATTTTCTCGATTGAATATAGCATCTATCTTCTCCCCTTTCATCGTTCGTTCCCTGCGTTCCCACCTCTTCGCAGCTTCCCGTCTTGTCAACTCCCTTTCCGTCTCTTCCTTAAAGAACGGTCTCTCGGACGTGGGATCTCGCCCCTTGAGCCGCAAAAAGAGGTTTCTTACCCCGATGCCTATTCCACTCACACAAGACCCCACGACTATCACACTGAGAAAAGAAAGTGAGAGGCAAAATGACACAGCGCGGAACGTTTGACATTGCAACGAACTCAGAAGCGACGGCGGGCCGTAAAGCAGCAGCGGAGGGAAAAGCGGATGCGTATGTGCTGGAGGCTTAGCTCTGCCAAGTGGGCCACCCTGTCTTTCAGGCGAATGATTGATTTCCGAGCGCACTGTCTCAGCAGTTATTGCTTCATCCTTCGTTGCATCCTCGGACAGACCTGGCCCCCCCGATGAAGGCGAGGTATGTCGGCCATCGTTCATAGCTTCATCTCGTAGACGATTAAGTTTCTGTGCTTCCTCCACCGGCACCACGGGTAAACGGTCTCCTTCTAGCGTCTCAATGACTGCATCGCGTGGAGTGACAAATCGCCCTGCAATTGCAGCATTTCCGTCCCGTTCGCCTTCGTTACTACCGCCGAGAGATAGTTTCTGGGCCTGTTTGGCAAACTTAAGAGCCTTCGACGGTTTGCTGCAGTTGGACGCAGAGGACGAGCGTGAACGGGAGAACATGGCTAGGCATGAGTGCCTTGATCCTGACACGATAACAGGACAACATGAAGGATCCAAGCACGGCGTAAACACCGTAGCAGTTAAAGGAGCGAATGGGTTCTATTAAGTGGTTATAACCGTGGTTGACTTTGAGTCGGTCTAGGCCTTGGCAAGTGGGGCCGCAACCCCAGCCTATGACGTCGGGCCTCAGATCTCTGGCGGAGAATTAACTACAGCTTTAGTCTACGTATCGACAAAGAAATAACCAGTAATAAAACATGAAATCAGCGTAATTGATCTCATTGCATATAGACAGAAGAATTCCTGGCCAATTCGTGGCTCCCCCTTGCCGCATTACTGTAATGCTTACCGCTGATTGGTTGTTGTATCGCTGAGTACCTGAGAAGTGCTTGGTCGCAATACGTAGTTCATGTGCTCCTTGATTGCGAGTCAGAAAACTTGTTTTCCCTTCAATTCTCTTCCTCGTGTTTGTCTCACGAAGTCGGCTCAGCGGACGTCAACTGGTTCGTCTATATCCACCCTGAGATTGCGGGGCATACGAAGCCCCGTACTAGTTTGCGACAGAGTCCGTACTATGTATAAGATAGTGGCAAATTATTTGCCTCTTTAAATTAGGAGAATTTTGTTATATACGTCACACATGTTTGTAGACAACCGTTACCAGTTTTCTAGTACTAGTATGCAGCCACCGGCAGATCCCCGTGCACATTCTTGATATGTGATGGCTAGACACGTAACTAGTAAGTTAGTGAAAAGAGGGGAATACACCTAAGCAATAGCTTCCACCGTATTTTACAACAGATTAACAAGCATGATACCATTTCCCACTTCTCGTAGATACTATATCGGCTATGTCCTGCGTGCCATTGCTGATCACTTTTACAATGTTGAGGTTGCTAATCATACAAATTATTTCTCCTTGCCCTCGAGGTCGGCAAACAGCTCGTATCCAAAGTCCTTGCTCGAATCATTGAAACGAATCTTCTTATCAATCTGGTCAATCTCTTTAATGTCCGAATCGTCAAGCTTAAAGGCAATGTCGAAGTTCTGCTTGATACGCTCGGGCGACTTGGACTTCGGAATGACCGAGCGGCCATGTGATATTCCCCAGGCTTGAAGAGGGTATTTCAGTTAGCAGTTGGAGAGGAACCCGAAGAGCAGAGATGAAAATCTTCCACTTACCAAGAGCAACCTGGTTCGAAGTTTTGCCGTATTTCTTTCCAATCTCCACCAGCTTCTCGTCATTAACCAGCTGCCCGTGTTTATCACGGGCGCCATAGATCTCGTTCTGATTACCAAACGGTGAGTATTGGGTAACATGGATTCCCTTTTGTTTGTGGAATTCCACAAAGTCCTTCTGTTGCAACCACGGATGCAGCTCCATTTGGTGAACGGCTGGAACAACGGACGCATTTTCGAGAATGCGCTCAACCTCCTTCTTGGAGAAGTTGCTTATTCCTATAGCTTTGGTCTTTCCCGTTTTGAGAAGTGCCTCCATAGCTTTGTAGGTCTTTTTTTGGTTAGTAACCAGATTTGCGTGGGTGAGATTGGTGGGAGGATGTAACTGACATCGAGATAATCAATAGCCTCGGTAATCAATTTACCGTCTTTATCGGACGGAAACAGGTCATCTCCGCGCTTGAAGGCAACTGGCCAGTGCATCAGGAAGAGGTCGAGATATTCAAGCCCCAAGTTGTCCAATGTTTCCTGCAATGCGAGTCCAACATCATCAGGGTGGTGCATGTTGTTCCACAGTTTGCTAGTAATAAATATTTCGCTGCGAGGCACTCCACTTTGTTTAATTGCCTTTCCCACCGCCGGTTCAGTGCCATAGCTATAATTGATTGATTCAGCCTGTGGTTCAGCATTAAGAGTAGTGGGTTGAATTACCATCGGGCGGTATCAATGTGGCGATAGCCTGCTTTGAGAGCCGCAAGGACAGCGGCCTCCTGAGCGGCCTCGTCCTGCCATGTTCCTAGTCCAATAGCAGGGATCTCGGCGCCGGTATTAAGCTTGAAAGCCTTCTGGTTCAACGGCATATTGATAGAGTTGTCGATAGTTGGAACTGTCTATGCGACGAGAAGTTCAGGACAAGAGCGACCCTTTTGAACCCTTTTATACCATCATATCGACCCATCTTTGACATCAATATCTATCGGTCGTTACGTTGTGATGACAATGCGCGAAGAGAATATCTTGTATAGAAAAGCGCATGACGTCAGATCTGGTCCACCTCCTCTTACGCTTCATTTAACGAGGAAATTGGGACGGCCCATATCCCCTATTACGAACAGACTGAGAGGAATTCCGTATACGACAGCGAGCTTTTTGACCTCGATTATGATGCCTCAAGAGGCGATAGACAACGGCGAAGAGGACTCCAAAGAGATGAAATACGGCGCCTAGAGCAGTGAATGAGACGCAAATTTGTTGAACTTTGAGCTCTGCTCGAAGACTGCTTCCAAATATTTTCCATATATAAAGGTTCATAAGGTTTTATTTGATACAGGAATGCCTCATTCGTTCTAAATCATTCCATCTTCAGATGCTTGGATATCTGAAAAGTCAATTCAACAACTTCGTCTGCACGAACGTATTCCGCAATGCGGTCTTTGCTTAACCATTTATCCCGGATAAAGCGTTGTAGGTAGTTAAACAGCATAGGGAACTTCTTTAGCGGTGAGAGGATTGGAATAATTCCTGCAACTCGATAAGTTGAAACCAACATCGCGCAATCAACAAATGGCGCAACGAGGACTGTGCCTGCGAAAACCACGGGCGGTGACTGCAATGCAAGCTGTTTAGACACAGCGATGCTCACTGCAGTGCCCATAGACTGGCCAAATATAAGGATTCGAGAGGGAGGAATGCCGGCGACGTTCATAGCCCAATCTATGACGGTGAGCGCATCTAATATAAGGCCACTCTCAGATGGTGAACTAGTGCTTCGTCCAAATCCACGATAATCAAATGTCAGGACATGAATCTTGCGAGGTTGACCTGCGGACAACGCACGGTAGTTAGGGACTCTATATCCTGAACCAACGGTACCACCAGCACCATGCATATGAAGAATCAACCGAGCTTGGGGATCGTCGCGCAACAGTTCAAATGCTAACCGGGACGTGATGTCCGAAACGAAACCAGATGACTCCCTTATCAGAGATTCCTCGTGCTTGCGATACAATTCGACAGGGAGAATGTGCCAAGCGTATAGACGCTCACCATCAGGGGTCCTAATTGAGATGTGACTTGGTTCTTAGGAAGCCAAAATTTTCGGGGACATTGAGATCCTTAAACCACGTCATCTGGATAGAATGCAAATACACGGCATGGGATTGAAGTATACAGTACGGAGTAGATGTGGTGAGTAGCGCTAGCATCGTTGCGTACAACACGATAGCAACTGCTATCGAAATAAAAACATATTCAAAGAAATGCGCAATAACTTTGACGGCAGACATTGTCAATATTTCTCTTCTTTACTGAAGCTTGGGGGAATGAAGATGTTTAAACAAAGGTGCTAGCTACTGTAATTTATACGCCGACCCGAGCGGGGATTTGTGTCAACTTGGGTCTTGGCGTACGATATTTACAGTACATAACAAGTGTAGAAGGTGTTGGATTGGTGGGTTTACTCCGGCCAATCCTGAGTTATAAAGAATCCGGCGGTAGTTTTTACAAGGACGATCAAAGAAGAATTGACTAGCAAGATTGTATGTCTTCCCTTCTCTCTTCTTTTTTTTTTCTTCTATTTACATAAAGCCAGAAGGCAGTATTTATAGGCAATATTGGTGGGATGATTTGTGAGCTATCATGAGGGGTCAATGTTGGGCTGAAATCTCATAGGTGCCTATTTGACCTATGAGATTGAACAGTCACTCTCTCTGCATTGTTGGAAATCCGGAGTATCTAACAGAAGGCATTGATGATAACTTTTCGTTGGAGCCCAGTCGCTTTTAAAATAGCCTTACCAAGCACGGGGCAGACAGACAAAGGACCAAGTGGCGATACTAAGGAATAAAGATGGCACGGCGCTGGATTTACATACGTATAGCTATCCAGCCACATTAAAATCATTGAATCTTTTGGTCCTCGAGCTACCTTATGCTTCGGTTAGGTCGTCATAGTTTGGCTGGGAGAGTGGAGTGTAGCGACATGAAATCGAGTCCATGGCTATTGATTAAGTAGATCAACACGGGGTTCGCGGTGCAATTGTATGGCTATATGGCATCTATGAGGCTTCTTCTAGTGGAGTAGACTCTTAAGAGAATAGCTAAGCCTGACTGCAACTGGTTTACAGAGTCACCTATACTATAAGTGTAGATAGATCTATTTAGGGTTGCCTTATGATACATATAGCTATCATCACCTCCGTCATTCCCAAAGCGACGGTCTACTGTCTAAGAATATTGAGGCGAGAGTAACTTGACAAATGAAAAATAGAAATAAAAATTTTCTTACCTAGGTACTGTAGAAGGTAGCTTTGGCATGTTTGAGGAATATGTTAGAGACTTTGAGTGGTAGTTAGGGCATTGGAAGGTTTGCCCTATGTACCTAGGTGCTAAACTGGCGTATTTTTAAGTTATGGGAATCTGATAGAATATTCACATGGATACTGGCATTGCGGTTAGTGCGAAAGTGAATGTCTTACGAATATATTTCTGTGCCATGTCCTAAATGGTATTTCCGCTTGACCTCTCGCTCGAAGAACAACGTTCTTCGAATTAACAGTGCTTTAGGAACTTCGGCTTCCTAGCCTAAGTGTTACCGGAAAGTTATTCCTAGAGGCGCTATAAGTTACTCGAATGTGTTGCCATCAACTTAAATCCTTTGTAGGCATAAAATCCCAGTAAACAAAATCAGTCTCTAGCAAGGTTAGGTTAAGTCTAAACTAACTAGAACTGAAGGCACATGTTACGAGACTCTGAAGCGTGCAACTGAATCATTTGTAGTTTCGAGAGCCCGAACCTACTGGGGCCAATAACGGGCCCGAGGCAGCAAACTCTTGACCAGTGATCTCATAGACAGCAGCTTGAGGATGAGTTGGCTAACAACATTTCCTAGTTACAGGAGGTCAAGGGCGGAAATGGTACGAGGCGAGACCTCAGTAGCGGTCATTTACAACGCCGATCTCACAGGTCCTCGTATTCTATGCGTGATATTTCTCTTTTACTTCCATGTTGGATGGTATTTCATTTTATAGTGACCAGAGCATAGAATATTCCAGGGAAAGAAAACAATAGTAACATTTATCTAAAAGCCGGACGTTTTCGACAGCAAACGTTCTAACATATACATACAGTCTCGTTCAAAATATTTTTTTAGAAGGTCTGGGGAACAGCCAGCTGAGAAGACTTCCGCTGGGGGGATGGGCCGATCAAATGATCAAATGACGGGGAGTTGGCGACACGAGGGGTAAAGTCCTCCAAATCCCACAGATACCCGAGGGTCTTAAGGACAGACGTAGCACTGTAAGGCTCTGCCTGACCATTGGCGGGATTGATACCGTAGTTCTCAACGAATCCCGGAAGGGTGTAAGGTGAGATCAAGAAAGTAGGCAAACGGCCACCAAGACGGTCAAAGTAAAGAGTATACTGCTCACCGTCGTGAGCAGTCTCCGTGTACGTTTTGTTGTCTGGTCGCACAACTCCAGTTGGTGAGGGAACATGGTCGAAGAAACCACCAGTCTCGTCGTAAGTCAACAAGAGAAGAGATTCTTCCCATTGGGGACCGTTGCGGAGGGCCTCGTAGATCTGCTTAACGAAAATCTGGCCGTAGGAGACATTACCGCTAGGGTGCATAGAGTTGGTGTTAAGGCCACAGCAGGAAGGGTTCAGATAAGACAGCTGAGGAAGCTGGCCCAGGTAAGCATCTTGGAAGAAATTTTCGATGGGGACGACGTTGGACTTGGCGTTGGCGGCGGTCCAGTTAAAGAACAGACTGTCTGGAGGAAAGGCGCCATTGGTGCCATCGTAGTTGCGCCAAGAGATGTTCTTGCTAGAAGCTTCCTGGAAGATGTTGTTGATGCCAACAGCAGAGGTCATGAAAGAGTTATCATTGTGGCCGTGGCCATCAGGGGTACCAGCAACGGCGCAAAGACGGTTAGGGTTTGTGGGCTACTCGAAAATCAGGATTTTATTCACAATTGTCCACGCAAATAGGGGGGGAAGGAGCCTACTCCAGGAACGCAAGAGAACCAATAGTTAAAAGTGACGAATTCGTCAACCAAGTTGACCATGACGGGGACCTCATCCTCAGAGTAGTAACCCATGACCTCCTTGGCAGCAGTCTCAGCAGTGATATGGGGGTAAGAGATGATCTGCTTATTAACGAAACCTTTCTGAGTATCTTTGAGACTGCCATTGGCAACAGCCGCGTTGTTTGGCGAAAACTGGCCGAAGAACTGAAAGTTGTTGCCGGTGACTGAATGGTCCGGATCGTTTACAATGGAGTCAAAGTCCTTGGGGCTAGTGCACCACTGCTGTCCATTTGGCTCGCTGAGGTTCTGAGGGATGCAGTAGTCACCGTTGTTGATGGGGTTGTCCAAGCCATGGCCTTGGATACCACCAAGGATGTTATCGAAAGAACGATTTTCGAGTAGAATCCAAACAACGTTCTTGATCTTGCTCTTCAAGTTGGCAATCGACTGCTGCGAGCCGGCCGTGTAGCCGAATGGCGCAGAAGTGTGCTTATTGTCAGACTCACTTCCAGTCCAGTCAGAGTGGGAATTGGCCAAAGCTGAGGAGGCCAAGAGGCCAGTGACAGCAGCAACAGCAACGGCAGACTTCATGATGACACTTTTCAGGTACCAAGGTGACTTCAGAGGTCAGAATGTTGTCGATTATCGGGATGGCAGTTGACAGGCGCGTTCTTATATGCACGAAGGGGCGAACACCCACGTGGGAGACAGAACAAGCTCCAAATTTCTTCTTTTGCTTGCATTCTGGAAATGAGCATTCCGCGCCCTCCGGACCAGCCGTGCGCTTGACACTTGTTATTGCTCGCGATTCCAACACGTGCTCTGTATACAAGATTTGATGCTCCATCGGCGCTTACTTTGTGTGTGCGGAAGTTTGTCGATCGCTGTGTCAAGCAATTCTAATTGGAGAAATAAATGCTTGCCATATGTCATGAAGCTTATAAGATGTGCTACTATTTCCCCATTAAATGCCCCCCTGGCGAATCACAACGGAGGCGTGGTCTAAGCTCTGCCGTTTATTGGCTGGCCGCTGCATATCTTAAATGCGGCTCTACGCACGGCCCCCCCGGCCCGGGATAAAATCAGGGACGGCGAGTGGGTCCATCTTTTCGCCTAGACCCAAAATGTTCTAGTCTAATGCCAGTCGTCCAATACCGTTCTATTAAAAATTTATAAATAACTTCAGTCTTCTATACACCTGCGAACAGGCCGATGAGTAATCTTACGATGAATTCTAAGAGAAATCCCTGATCATACGAAGCCTTGTGAGGAGGCTCATGTGTGTACTATGTACTATGTAGTAGGCACTACTTAGTTACCTAATCTATATCTTGTATACGTAGTTTAGAAGGTTCCACTCGCGATTGTTAAATTCTTCCCATTTACTGCCTATCGCATCATTTGCCTTAGGCACCGGATGACAGGTATTCCAAGGAACTCGGGGATTTAAACTTTGGTCAGACAACGAGGAACGGCGTATCCGAAAAGCACCCTGGAGGTAGGTAACTTAGAGACTGGAGTACAGCGGTTTACATCTAGCACGTGGGGAATCCGTTTTCTAGAAGACATCCTTTCCACCAATGAAAACCAAGATTCGCTGATTCAGGGTAGGCTCCGTGAACCATCTAACTATGTTATAGTTAATAGCTACTAGTAGTTGATTGTAAAGTACACGAACATCTACTCGCCTATGCGTTAATTCTTCCAGAGCACCAACTCTCAGGTGCAATGCTAGCAGGTTGCCGTTGAGCGTCATGAAAAGGGCCAACTTTGGTAACCTGCCCCTGATTTCAGTTTTGGCAAACGGAGCAAATCCGGCAGCATAATGGCTTGAAGTAGCAAGTATTTGATAGCCATTAGTCGCCTAGTGTCCTCCTTAATTAAATCTGCGAGATGGAATATCATCTTGTTGCGAGGCACGAACATCTGAGATTGAGAAACGAGTAGCGCTCCAGAGCAGACGCCAAATGTGGGAATCCCCCGTTTGAGATCGTATACATCTCGCAAAGATGCCCTCAGCAGCCTGGTTAGATAATTGCCTGAATCACTGCCATCTACGTCAGGTTACTTACCTGGTTCAAAGCCGCAGTCGAAGGAAATAGCTAGTTATATAAGTGACGGGAATCCCTGTCGTGCCAATCTCCTTCAATTGCAATTAATGGTTAAATAAAGTAGTGCGAAAATGTCTTCACGTCAAAATAAAGAGAGAGAAAAGAGAGATTTCCAGTCTGTTTCAACCGAGCTGCACTGCCCGGTCAGGTGATTTCACCCGCGCAGGACAACAAGGGGAAGGCCCAACGGTCCAGTTAGGCAGGAGCTCATTACCCTTCGCTGGTATCCTCCAACTTCATATCGTCCAACTTCTCCAAGAACTGGTCCAAGTCAATGGGAGCATTCACTGCACTGCCTATTCCCGTCACGCGCTGGAAGATCAGGGTGAAATTTGGAAAGGCGCTGCTAAGTCGTCTTCGACTTCTTTCCTGTTGCCACCCACTAGTTTCGAAGTCTTTCAGCAAAGAGTCAGTCTCTGGTGGGAGGCTGATATTCATCTGCTTTGCCGTTACCTGTACCATTCGTAAAATACTCTTCGCAAGAAACCACTGTTTAGAGAACGCTTTTGCCGCAGAGCAGATATCTATGAATGCGCGCCGACAAAAAGGATCGTCCAGTTCCTCGAGTAGTACGAACAGGGCTATTGATACCCAGTACACTGCTGTCCCTGATATGAATTCGATGCTCCACTTGGCCCGGTAGAGGCGGATCATTTGGGCAATCTTCATCGCTGACTCAACACACGTTTCCCGGGCTTCATGAGGAGTGATGGTCATTGGGCGTACTAGGTACCGATGGGAGCTCTTCAGCAATCCAAAGAATGCGATTATCGTGGCATGATAATACATACTAATGTGAATCCAAATTAGACCTGTGGGGCTTACTGAATTCGTGGAATTCGCTAGAAATAGAAAAGAAATACTCACTGCAACACCAGAATATGTGGCACGGTGGATTGTCCATCTTGAATACACTTAGGTAGGTCAATATACCAGGCTTGTAAGCGAGGAAAGATGGAGGATATGACTGTCTCCAGATCCGGACGAGACATCGGTTTCCGTGACTCGTCTTTAAGAAGTCGGCGAGTGGCTTCAACGTTTAGCTCATTGAGTTTAATAAGGCTGTTAAAAACACAACCGTGATGAGCCGGTTGTGTATCTCCCTGACGAGGGTAGGGATCCCAAGCCACAAGATCTTCCTTGTGGTCATGGGGCAGTTGGGATCTCAAGGGCTTTTTTGGGTCTATGGGTTTCATGAAAATTGTGGAAAGCATTCTGCAAAAGTCTCAGTAAACACGTCTCTCTATCGGCAGGTTTGGCTTCATATATCAGTTTGAGAGGTGGTCAGACGCAGTAAGATTATACACTCCCCAAATTGTGTTATCAACGGCTCTTCCTTCAGCTTGCTTATCTGGATCGATATGCAACTGCATAGGCAGATGAATTGCAGATGCCTCGGCGACCATTCGTCCCAGCTGACCAAGAGACAATAAGGCGAGGCGATCTTTTCCCAGCAGGGCCATGCTATATGCATCACGTCGTTAGTTAGTGGGACAAGGGAATCTCGCTGAGTGAATACCTTGACAGCATGGTGGCATATCCTTGAATGGTCGGAATGCTGATTCGTCCATCTTCCTCATCAAGAAGTCTCTTTGCCTCCTTAGAGAAGTGCATACCTTTGGATTCAGGCACATTTGAATCTTCATAGACCTCAGGATAGTCGCAGTGGAACTATACTGTCAGTATTCCCTGCTAGAATTTATTGGGTGGAAAGTTATCAAGGACTCACTGAAGCCTCAGCCAGGATACTGTTCACTAAAAAGGGCGAGCAGAACTTGGACATCGTGTCTCCTGATTTCATATCTCTAATAAACAAATCGCGGTCAATCCAGTTGCTGAAAGGGTGACTCCATGTTAGCCATAGAGAGATAAGATAGGACACAAGACTGTCGTCATCTGTCACAGTTGTCCAGGGTGCCGCTGGTACTTCAACGACCGGAATATGCGACATCACGTCCAGCATGCGGCGACTTGACTTCTTTTGCGATCTTTCTTCGAGCTGATCGTGGACTTCCTGCAATTCGGGTGTCATCCCAATCTCGCTATCTGACACATACCCTTCAAGGTATGTCTTGATCTCATCCAAGGAGGCGTTCTTGTTTCGGATCAAGTCCAAAAGCCTCACGACATGCTCATTAGAACTGTCGCGAAGTGACTCCACTAGTCGAACCAGCAAGTTCTTGTCTTCGGTGAGCTCTTCAAGCTTGCGCTTTACGGCGAGTCGACGACGATTGTCATTCGACTCGTCTATAACACACTCGGTATTGCTCCGAACACAGTTTTCGCAAGGAGCCGTTCCACTGCACTGTTCAATAGCAACATATTAGCATATTCCAGAAGAAACGAGTTCAAATTCACTCCAACCTTCCACTTTCGCGCCTTACAAGCAGAGCAAGCGGTGGATATGTTCTTCCGTTGCTTGGTAGGCTCTACATTTGGCTTTCGATGAAATCCAGGAGGCGCTGGCGCCAGAGATCTAGCAATATTTGGCTCTGCCATAGATACCACTCCCGTCTCAATCCTATGTACCGAGTTTGGAAAATAGTTGGACAGGATAGTAGTCTTGCCGCCCGTGAAGGACTACGGACTTTTTATACCCACGCTCTTCATTACCACACAGCGTCATGGACACGCTAACCATACAGTACATTTACACCATCTCAGCTGTTGAAAATTTTCCCCTCGCTAATGAGAAGCGCAGTTAAAATATCCGAGACATGTCCTGTTGGACAAGTCTGAAAAATCTGTAATGAAAAGGGACACACCAAGCGTGGAGGCGAAAAAGAAAGGAAAGGAAAATGAGACTACGTGATTAGTTCAGCATAGTTCGCGCATCTTTGTTGGTGTCTTAATTGCATGGAAGCTCCGCAGAATCGGCTTGGCTCGCACAATAAGCCACAGGTGCATCCCATGGTGGCACAATCCCCGCCTCATTCCCGACAGTTTGCCGATTTGAGTTGAGGACATCTAACATAGGTCAGGATATAAAATCCAGCGTCTCACCCGGCGATCGTCTATTAGTCTAAAGACCCAACATTCAAAGAAGCACGATTGGCTTTTATTGAATGTCTGGCAAGGATCGGTCTGGACCACATACGATATTCACCCAGTTCCAAGGCTCTCCACAACCCATCTGCAAACGACTGGCCACGTTTTTATGTTCTATCGGCATCTGCCTTGACTTCCAAGGTTATACTTTATTTTGGATGAAAATAAGCAAACGAAGATGTCTGAAAACACCCTGCGGGCGAAACGTAGTCACGCGTTTATCAGCTGTCAGAAAGTGATTCCCCTGCGCCTCCAGTCCCATTGCGACATTCGCACAAGCACTGCGGTTGACAGCTGACAATTCACGGATTAGTGCGCAACGTTTCTAGGCCTAGGGAAAAATAAAGGCATTTACAATTCTACGAGATCAATGGCTAATTATGGCCATGGTTAGCTCACGGACTAGGCATGTCTGCCTGGGTTCTGCCTTTCATTTGGCAATACTACGGAGTAGCTTTCAGTTACTAATAGTTAGTTTGGCCTAGACGACTAACTAACTAGTCAGAATCTTGGATTAAGGTTCTTCTTCTTCCACATCGGCGTTGTACAACAGGAACAAGCATGGTACAAATTTCCAGCCAATTAAGTGCTCCATTTGCTTTCTAGAACTTCTGCATCGCTTTATTCCGAAAGGGTTCAAGACCAACAATTTGATATTTTTTCTCTTCTTTCTAAGAAACAACCACTAGGCCGCGAGAGACCAAGAAAGGTTAGATTTCATTGCTCAATATCATTCAGTTCCTAGAATCGAGTATTGTTTCTTCGCTAGCCCATCCACCAAATCAAAATGCCGAAGCAGTTGAGTCTCCCATAGCCGATCTCGCTCAGACTGACCCAATGCCCCTCTGCTTTCTTTCTTTCTTTATTTTCCCTCGTGAATTAAATTCAAAACTTGATTATGTATTACTTTTTTTTATCAAATCTAACCGCGGAAACGAGGATCAACGAAAATACGAAATTTGATGAAATGGAGAAAAAGATATTCGGATGAAGATTGGATGTAGGATTGAGTAAGGCTGGGCCTGACGTTTTCTAATACAAGAGACAACCTAGTGGTCATTATGTAGTATAAGTACAGTAAGTAGGTACAGGCAGTGAAACACATACCTAGGTTACCTAGGTATTTCCCTTGCCAGTCTAGGTAGTAGCTACCTAGGTAGTAGTTACCTAGGTAGCAAGCGATAAAAGTACAGGATCATGTCTTTGCTTCCGATTCTGAAATCATACACCTCCAATCTTCCCCTTAGTCACATCCCCCCATTCAACCCACTGTCCATATCGTGGAAACAAGTGCTCCTCCCCAGCCTGAATAGGCTCAACATCTCGCGACACAACCGCTATACGCAATTGCCCGTAATCCGCTAGTTCCTGAACAGGCACTTCGCGCTTTTCTCCATAGTAGGAGGGATCTGAGTAGTCTGCTGTGGTTATGCGCCATTCCAGATTGTCCGTCAACATAGGGACGACGTCTTCTGGTGCGAGTTGACTATCCGGGAGTACCCCAGTTAAGAATGCATTAGCTAGCAAAGGTGAAAGCGAGATCTGCCCTGAAGATAAACTTTTGCTGGTAGTGCTACTAATGGACTTGTCGAATGATGAACGTCGGCGGCGTTCGTTCCCGCTGTCATTATGTGACGAGGCCATAGAGCTGGTGAATGTTTGATATGTACCGATCAAATTGGGAGCTTGGAAATATTCGCTCGGCTTGGTTTGATCGCTGGGTCTGCCATAAAAGAAATGAATTTGAAAAGGACTTCCGTCGAGGGCATGCCTAATTTGAAAGAGAGAGGAAGAAAAAAAATTTCCCGAATCAGTAATCACTTTCCAATTTCGGAAAGAGGGAAGAAAAAGCTTAAATTGTCAGAAATGACAACGGAAACAGACTCACTTGTCAACGGCAACATTAATAGCCCAATTCCTAGGTAGATTATTGACCCCTATTCTCTCGAAGTCTGTCCGTGTCATTTTACCTGTGACCGCTTGTGTTCCCATCGTGGTTGTTCCCCCAGGAGCAAATTGCGACCCGCCCAGGGCCTCTCTGCGCTGCTGTGCAGATTTCGGTGCCATTCGAGCCGGCGCATTATATAGATTGTTAATCGCAGCGCGCACGTTGTTCTGTAGCGTGCCTTGGTCTACGCCCCAGTCCTGAATCTCGGGATACGTGTACCCAAAAGCTCTGGTTGAACGGCTAGTGGCGGATGTCCAGAAGTCGTTCGCATCGTCAGATCGATGGAATGGGTATAGAGGTGAGTTTACATCCTGTATTGTTCCTGCTTCGACAACAAATGTGCCATATGTATCTGCCAAGGGCGCGACGTACGAGTCTGGATTGAGGGCTTCCCAAAGAGCCAAAATACGATCAATTGACCTTTGAAAGTATAGCAAGTTAGTCATGTAGTTTTCCATCCCGGATGTTATTGCTCCTCTTTCCAAGGTTAAGAGACAATTTAACTTACGCATGATGGACCCAAAAGATAGGATCAAAAGCAGCCATGCTGAAATATGTCATGTGCCCTCCATCCCCAACCAAGGCGTGCACACCATCGTGTATGCTTTCTAGGTTGTTGTAACTATCGCCCCTATCCTTGAGGACGGCGTTGGAGAAAACAGTGTAGTTGGTTTCAGAAGAAAGAAGCTGGTATGTGCTTGATGTCAACCTAATTCGTATCTTGATGTTAGTATACTGCCAGCTGGTTCCAAAAATCTTACTTCATTAGGACGGCACTAACCATGCCGAGTTTGATGACATGCCAGAATTAACGTTGTCCATGCGGCTCTCACCAGTTGTCGGGTCTGGCGAACGGACTGTTTCGGTGTATTTTGCAAGCTTCAAAAATTAATTCATACGTTGTTAGGAAGGAAGCGTTCCATCTGAAAGAATAAAGGAAGAGAACACGCACCGGATCATCACTAGGGATATCAGTTCCAACAGGCAACGGATGAAACTTATACGAGTACAGCGGATTGGTTATCGCCTGCTGGCCAGTCGGTGTATTGATCACAATATCCTGATATGTCAAGGCCTCCGGCATTGTCGGATTAATAGCCCAGTCCCAATATGGGAGTCTCAACGTGGTCGCCGCGTCGATGTATGACTGTCGCTGATCGTCCGGATATGAATTGGCGATTGTCTGCGCATACGACCAAATTCGTTCCTCGACAAGAGCGAGGTATGGTCGATGCCATGTTGGGAAAATGGAAGACCCGTGAGAACAGTATCCCGTTTGAAATTGGCCGTTTACATCGTCCCATGATCTGTAGGGATAGCCATGGATTCCTAATAAGAGCGAGGCAAAATGAGTATTAGAGAAATAAACGCCTAGCATGCAAAACTGACCTGCTACTTCGTAGTAGGAAATCATATCACTCTGATCGTCACTTTGCCATTGAGACAGCGCTTGGATAAACAGATCGAACGCCGGGCCAGCGGACTGTAAATCCCTCAGATCAATCCGCGAGGGCCTCTCTCCAGTATCGGTGTTGACACCACCGGAGAGACCAGTAATACCATATGCACTGATTGATTTCAATAAAGCCAAAACAGAAACCAGATGGGACCAACGTGATGCCTTCATCGTGATGTCAATCTCTCCCCCAGTAGTAAATATGACCGGTTTTGGAAGATATAGCCTAGAAAAGACACAACAAAAGAAGAAACAGAACCGAAGGAAAAGAAACTCTCGCGTCGTGAGTATCTGCGTATGTTTAGCAATGCAAATAGACAAATAGACAACCAAAATGGGCGACCTGAAAGACAGGGAATACAGGGATAACCCTTATAACCCAAATTCTAGTTATGCATGATTTCCCAAACACGTGTATACCTATTCTTAGCTACCTAGGTATGCACACCTACTAAGCTTACACGTAGGTCACCTAGCTTTCTCATAGGATTCCTCATAAGATTCCCTGTAGGCTTGCGTGTTCCCTACTAGGCTTGCACATAGGCCACATAGGTAGTTGTTCATATGCTTCCTACCTAGGTAACTAGTAGTACGTATATGTCAAAATTCCTGCAAAGACTGACTGACACGGATTTTGCATACATCTGTATGTACAGCTGCCCAGATAGCCCTAGGCAAGGGGTAAATTTGCACCTATGCAAACATAAAAACAACCCTATCCAAACTACGTACTTGGATAAGTATCTAAACATCACACACTGTGCTACAAGGCTTTCAAAAGTCTACAGGTTTTCATAATCTGAAATAAAATTTTATGATCGGGAAGATCATTGATTAAGCCTCAATTGTTGCTCCCCTTGACGATGTTGACATTCCTCAGGAAGCAGTTAACTGAGTTACGAACTTCGAAGTACCTTCGCCCCTTGAGACCGAGAAAAACAAGATACAAGCCACGGAATGTGACATGGACTGGTTCGCAAGCCACAATACATTGAATGGTCCCAGCTTATGAAGATTGCCCGACTGCGCTTCCCTCGGACTGGGAGAGAGGAAAGACAATATTGAGATCCAGGATTCTAATTACGTAGTTGATTAACCAAGATTTTGAAAATGGACATTAACTCAGTTACCCACAAAAGTAAGAACAAGCCATCTATCAACGTATTAGTTGAGCCTCAATCCGTAACGCCGCTCCAAGAGATTATGCATTTATGCTCGCTAAAAGTACATTTTGATAAGGATTAAAAAGAAAAGACGCAGTAAATATTCCGATCACCATCTCCAAATTAACCACAGATAAAATGGAAGAACTACAAACGCGACTTGCTTGACGCTGTTCTTCAACTCATGCGTGAATCGACCAGTGCTAGAAGCCGGCCCGACGCATTCACGTCCCGACTGACGGTTACTCGATAGAAGTTTGCTTATTCCTCTAGCGTCTTCTTCCCAATCGTTTCCGCGTTTCCAGTCATCATAACTCTGAGTGCTTTTGTGTACATCGTCGTCATGGCGATAGTTACCAGCAGGCGCAGTGGTCATTGAGTTGCTGCGGTTTGCTAACCGTGGGTTACCCGCAGCTGTTGCACTGGTGATGCTGGCGGATGGTTGGTGTGATGTACGACTAGACGTACGAGAGTGATGTCGATATTCGTTAAGTGGTAGAGTGGGCTCGTAATCGGCAGGCTTGCCAAACGAAAGGAATGTGATGGCCATAGCTCGAATGACTAAAATGACAATTGTTACAAATAAGATAATTCCATAGTATATAAAGATTGAAAGTTGATCCGGAAGAAGACATAGGTGGTTTTGGACTGTCGTTTGCGAGGTCTCATCAATAGGCTTGCCGTTCTTGAGGTCGATAGGATTCCACAGTGTTGTCATTAAAAACCCTGGACGACGTACTCCCATTGCCCAAGAGAGGCTCTTCACAGTGATCTCCTTTGGAGACCCGATATATTCTCGATGTATAATCTCACAATAGTCATGATCATCTCCGGAATAGATATGTGAGACTTCTGGCCCAACTCTCGTCATTATCTCACTAGAGACTGTCGGCGTAAGAACGTTTTGATACTGATAGCCGCCATGGATTTTAAGGGCATTCTGCTCGTCTTCTTCTAGCGTCGGATCCGTAGAAGAAGGCGGATAATGCTCACGTAAGGGACCACAAGGAGTTGCCGGTTTTCGAAACAAGGGCACGTGGGTTAGCAAAATAGTTGGGAAGCCTTGGGATTCAAGCTGTGTTTTATTGACAATG
This sequence comes from Trichocomaceae sp. PYS4502, assembly GCA_023625875.1. Classification (NCBI taxonomy): domain Eukaryota; kingdom Fungi; phylum Ascomycota; class Eurotiomycetes; order Eurotiales; family Trichocomaceae; species Trichocomaceae sp. PYS4502. The sequence continues at coordinate 96,467 of JAMAFX010000060.1, forward strand.
GTGTCCTGCGAAGCTTCTTGAAGCCCCTGTAAGAATTTGAACCCTTCACTCTCATTGCGTCGAGAGCGGAGCTCCTCAGTTTCCAAGCGCAATTTAATGTCCTTGACCCCTTTGAGCCATTCCTCAGTCGGGCCCCAAATTTCCTCGTTAGGGAGATTTCCGTCACCTGCACCATTTCCGGTACTACCGGTTTCTGGGTCAGGTTGGTCCATGGCGGAGAGAGAAACACTGTCCACAGAAACAAACGTATGATTGCCTATAATATCGACTCGGTTACCTCGGCCAAAGTATGCCTGGAATCGTCTGCGAACTGCGGGCTGGACGCCACTTCCAAAGCCCAGGTCGTGGTTACCAGGCAAGCTGGCAATTAGCTTACGACCTCGATGCTCACCAGTGGAGGTAGTGCCCGCCTGGTTCCACTGTTGGAAAAATATGCGCGAAAACCGGTTGTATTCTTTTAACCAAAAGCCATCACCGTATTTCCTGTATTGTTCCTCTGGGCTCTCACTAGTAGCAGTAGACCACTCTCGACCCCCATCGAAGAGGTCTCCCAGAAACAAAACCGAGTCCGGGCTGAGATATTGCTCAATCAACGAAAACGATCGACGTAGGTATTGATCGGTGTATTTGACTGTCAAGGTGGACAATGGCCACGGACGCCCAGGGTATGTGTGAGGATCCACAAGTTGAGGATCGGCTACAAAGACGACATGATGGGGCGTAGCACTGGCAGGCTGTGAAAAAGAACAAGAATTAGACGACAATGTCATTGTAATTGCTTTTTTACCGAGGGTTGAAAAGTACTCACCCATTTCTCCCATGAATCCCAATAACACTGCGATATTTGGTCCCGGAAAACAGTCCTCTCTCCCCACCACAATGTAAACATCCACAGGATTGCGAGAAAATTAGCAACGCAAAACGCTGCTCTCAGGCGAAATTTCAACTGGTGCCATAGTGATAACTGTGCCCACGACCTGCGTCCATATCCAGCGTGAGCTCCTCCATGATGCGAGCCGCGTACAGGCAAATATGTGCCGGCCCGTGCAATGAGGCCGCGCGGTTCGGCATATTGTGTGTTTTGAGAGTATCGTAAAGGTAGACCAGGACTGCCTCGAGAGTTGTTTTGACTCATCTCAGCAACGCGGCGTGAAAGCGAAGAAAGAAATGCGTTCAAAGGGGTGGCATTGAAGCTTATGTATGTATCCGGAGGGAACAGTCGAGAACACGTAGACGGACGGTATCAAAGACGGCAAACAGAATCTCTCAACGGCGTATGTAAACGAATGACAAAGTGTTAGAGCAGAGCAGTTACTGTTTTTCGATGCCGTGCGATTTCAGGAGAACAGATTTTTAGCAGACATGAAACCTGAAACACGCTCGGGGATGATCATCGAAGGGAGGCCTGGATCGTCGACTTAGTTACTGTATGTTTGTTACCGTACTGGGTAAGCTTCACCCAGAAGACCCCAGTGAGGCTGCTTATTATGAACGGCGAGAAGGGGGTCACGAAAGGGTAAGGTATAAGGATATAGAAGAATAGTGAGTCGATTGATGTCAATATAATTCTTTCTCATATCATATATATATAGCATCTTTCCCAAAATGTCCAGAGAATTACCGTATTACCGTATTGTATACAGTACTACAGCCGCGGCAGAACCAAGGCGGTGAGCCTGTGCCAAGCGTCCGTCCCACCAACGACACAAAAACTGCAAAATCAACGAATTTGTTACAATCAATCAATCAATCAGTCCGTCTGCTCCTCCCCGCAGCACTCCCTCCATTTCCTACTTTTCCGTGAGAAAAGAGAGAGAGAGAGAGAGAGAGATCTGTCTGAGATCAGCCAGGCAGTGTGCTTGTAACCAACATGGCTCCTATCTCTGTTGCAGATATCGTGGCGTCCCTCCCATCGGGGGATGAATGGGGACCGCCCACGCCGTCTGAGAACACGCTTGATGGTGTTCCTTATGCGCCTTTCTCCAAGGGGGACAAACTCGGTCGCATGGCTGACTGGACATCTGAGGGCAAGGATCGGGAACGTGGTGGCCGTCAAGCGTACAACCGCAATTTCCGAGGTGAGTTCTCCCTCGCCGCCTTCTGTTTGATGTCAGTGAATGAGCGTAGTAACTAACGGAGCATAATGAATATAGACCAGCAGGTGTACGGTGCCGGGGCCTCAAGCCTTTTTGCTGTTCAGGTCGCAGAAGATGAATCCTCCTTCTCCGTCGTCGACAACACTCGCACATCAACCAAGACTCGTGGCTTTGGACGAGGTGGCGGCACTATCTTCCGCGGCCGGGGTCAACGTGGCGCACTGCAGCGTGGCGGACGAGCTGGTTTCCAAAGAGTCGGTGCTGGCCGTGGTCAGGATCGGGCCTATGATCAGCGCAGTGGCCGTGGCGGCCGTGGACGTCGCTTTGGATGGAAGGACTATGACAAGCCGCAGCGCAACCGCGACAGCTCCGTCAATATCCGTCCCGACTGGGCTCTCCTCGAAGAAGTTGATTTCAATCGCTTGTCGAAACTTCATCTGGAGTCCCCTGAAGGAGAGGACCTTGACAACTACGGCTTCCTCTATACCTATGATCGATCATATGATAAGCCCCCTGTCAAGGGCAGCGAACGCAGACTGCAATCTCTCGACCGTGCTGCTTACAATGTGACCACCTCCTCCGACCCGATCATTCAAGATCTCGCCGAAAAGGACGCAGCTACTGTTTTCGCAACATCCGACATCTTGTCCATGCTTATGTGTGCTCCTCGCAGTGTGTACTCGTGGGACATTGTCATTGTGAAACAGGGTAACAAAATCTATTTCGACAAACGTGAAGGCGCCTCCATTGATATGGTCACCGTCAACGAGAACGCAGCGGATGCTCCTCTCGAAGCGTCCGAGGCGGGCGGCAAACAAGACTCCATCAACACACCCGGTGCTCTGGCATTGGAAGCCACCGTGATCAACCACAACTTCGCGCTGCAGACCGTCATCGAGTCTGACAAGGACAAGGTTGAATTTCCCAACCCCAACCCATTCTACAACGCCAGCGAAGAAACCGAGCCTCTTGCTTCAAAGGCTTACAAATACCGCCGCTTTGACCTTTCTCTCGAGAGCGCCGATGAACCCCTCAACCTCATCGTCCGCACAGAAGTCGACGCCGTGTTGAAGAGCAACACCGGAGCCGACCAACACATCGTCATCAAAGCCCTGAACGAATTCGACCACAAAGCGCAAGGCGCCGGTGGCGCCCTCGATTGGCGCACCAAACTGGCCTCTCAGCGCGGTGCCGTCGTCGCCACCGAAATGAAGAACAACAGCTGCAAACTCGCACGCTGGACCACCCAAGCCATCCTCGCCAAAGCCGACCACATGAAGCTCGGGTTCGTTTCTCGTAGCAACCCACGCTCGGCCTCTTCACACGTCATTCTGGGAGTTGTAGGATACAAACCCCGCGACTTTGCAACCCAGATGAACTTGAACCTGGGCAACGGATGGGGCATTGTCCGCACAATCGTCGATCTGATTCGCCATCTAGACGATGAAGACGAAGAAGAGCAAAGTGAAGACAAGATTAAGAAATACGTCCTTGTGAAGGATCCCAACAAGCCCGTTGTGCGTCTGTATAGCGTCGCCCCGAACACGTTCGAGGAGGAGGAAGCTATCATTGAGGAGCCGGAGGAGAAGACCGAAGAGGCTGAAGAGGAGGAGTAAATCTTATTTATTCTCTTCTTTCCCCCTTTTCTTTTGTAGTTTTCTTTCATGTCATTCAATCTTCAATTTCAATTGCTCTAACGTGCCCCCTCACTCCCCATCTTTTTTAATGATTACCCAATGCATATTCATGAACATGAACATGAAAAGTTTTTCAACTTGGACGGAATAAATATCAAATATTCTTCGACTTATCGCGCGTATAAAACTCCATGGTCTTAAGACGTACACTCACATCCTTAGATAACCTTGGAAGGTTACAACCAAGGTGCTCTAGACCTATCTCTAATTTATATATTAGATTACCTATCTATCCTAATGAAAAAGGCGTATTCTATAAAAACGTTATAAGGCCTAGAAGACATTATAAAGCTTAGGAAATATTACAGGATAGTTATAAGACCTAATAATAGTTATAAGCGCTAAGTGGTTAGGAGGTTCTCATAATATTCCAAGGTTCCTACCTAGATAAGAATTATCTCAGCTTAGTATTGTGTTATAATACACGGCATGTTACCAGATTTGTTAGATTTCTACCAAAATTATATTGTTCTCTGATTAAAAATTGTTGCGCAATGGTAACCCGAAATGCCCATTTTCTGCTATGGTAGCAGACATGTAAACATATAAGTAAACTAAAACATGCAAATTACACGCCATCTGAATATCTCTGGAGTGCAGAACGAGTGAAACAACTTGGAAAAGCAAAGACAAGGACGTCCCAACACCTAGTCTATACAGTAGTCCGAAAAATATTAGCTTGAATGATGTTCGCTTTTGGTAAATAGAAGGTCACTTTTGGCAAATAGAATGTAGCAGTTTGGGTATAGTATATGTCAGTTTGAATCATGAATTCGAGACGCGTCTCCGATGTTAAAATATGAGAGAGAAAAATAGAAAACATTTTAAAACAAAAGAAGAAAAGAGTGAAAGAGTCTATCGGTATAATGCATCATCCCCAATTCGCGACGGGGGACTTCGGCTGTGATATATTTTCGCACCTAGAACGTTCTGCAGGCAATCACGTAGCTCGAAATCTTCCACCACCGCACCGAATCCATAGCATCGAATTTTGGCAGTTAGCGTCTCGATAATCATTTTGATATCGTCTCTCGTCAGAGAGCGATACTGGTGGTGATTTTTCAGACTCTGCAGTATCATGATTGGCGTCACCTGGCCATCCGTGATCAATTGTTTGCTAAGGTTCAGCAGTTTTTCTAGATTTGGCATTGGAAGCTCGTAGGTTTGATGTGGGTACTGGATATCTTCAGGGACATTTTCAATGTGACTTGGTGGTGGACATGAAGCCATCAGGGCATGTCCGGAGAAGAAAGCATCCCTTTCAACATCCTTATGCGCTGTTCGACAAAGGTATTCAGTATGAACACGGCATGGGGCTTCCAACTGCAGGATAAAGTCAACCCCCAACTGAGGATCCTCGTCGAAAATCCCGGGCATGGAAGTAAGCTCTTCGTTGTTCCCCGCACCGGTTGAAAAGTCAAGCCCGCTCTGCTCTGTGCCATGGTGGAAAGCATTGCCATTGCCGATAAATGGCATAGATGGATCCCCCCGTGAGCCCGTTCTCTCATCACCACTCCCTGCACTATGCGGCGAACTGAATGTTGTTGGCGGGGTGGTCAAAAACGGTGGCTGGGATTGAAAGGCGGCTGATTGAGAGCCATTAGAGCTGCTTGCAGCTGGGAAGGGCACATTTTGTGTGTTGATGTTTAGCGGCTCAAGTTGCGTTTGAGCAGGGATCCCACAATCCCTCAGGATTTTCATCAGTCGTTCATTCTCCGCTTGCAACTGCTGCACCATCTCCTGCTGTTGCCGAAGTTTCTGGTTGGCGGCATTGATATCCACGCTATAGGTCTCTCGTAGCCGAGAGAGTTCGGACTCAAGAGCGCGAATGTACTGCTCTTTTCGTTCACGGTGGGTCCTAAATGGAGATCATATGTAAGGACGATCATCTCACGGTAGATGTGATCGGGCTCCATACCTCTGAGCCTGGCGATTGAGCTCTTGGCGCCGGGTCAGAGCCGGCTTTGCGTCTGGTTTTGGTCCGCGACGTTTGGCAGGTTGCCCATCTTCTTGGAAATTAGTACGTATACGCTCAAAAGCATGCTCAGCCAGTGGAGACGCCAACCTCTTGTGGTCTTTTTCTGGCCTCCGAACACCCTCATAAACCCATTAGGTTTGCTTGGTTCCGCAGCAGGGGTACCTACCGCAGACGTATCACACGTTAGTCTTTAAAGTTGAGAAGAGGCTATTCGGCATAATGCAGTTCCACCGTTGAGGATATGAGCTGCCGTGAAGGAACAAAAAGAGGAGCTCACCATATTGAGCATATTGGCCATTATACTGCATGCCCGCAGCATGGTCGCCGTTTGGATAGCCCGACATGGCAGTGATGTTGAGATTTTAGAGGTACCTACGTAGCACTTCGGTACCTACCTAGGTACGTGTGGCGGCGAATATCGAATGCAGCCGAACTCGCAGTAATGGTTCAAAACCGAGCGAGGAGGAGCGATTTCTTTCGACTTCCGTAGGATCTGCAGTAGATGCTAAATAGTAAACAGCAAATACTACGTAGTAAATAGTACTAGACGACGGATGTAGACAAGCAGAGGTGGATGCAGGATGAATTTGAGTGCGAACTGCAATAGCCTCAGGCCCATCTCGGCGGGGATCGCTCAGCCCCGTGATTCGCGGCGCGGAAGCCACACGCCGTTGTTGACGGCTGCTAGCGTCCGAGCTCCTCCTCCGTTTGTTCTCCTTCAGGCTTCTTCAACCTTCCGCGTTGTGCAAGTGGAAGGGTCTCTTCGCTCGGTTTCTGCGTATCATTGCGGGGCCTGTCAGCGGACCAACAGAATTAGGTGCTCGGCGATCGTAGGCTTGCGTTGGCATGCTCGACGACGCGGAATTGGATTCCGAGTTTACCTACCTAGGTCTGCTGTCTGCGAAGTTCGAACAGTGAACAGTAACACCGAACGGGGAACTCTAGCTAGTCATTCAGACAGCTGTGCGGAACACTGCGGGTGCCCCATGAGTCAGGAGGAGTTTGCTGCGCCTGGATGCCAGATGGAGTGAAGTTACAGCGCACTACGCTCGCTTACTTTGAGTTTGAGCCACGATGGATAATAGGCCAGTCTCCGACATCAGTGACCCGGGTCGAAGGGTCAATGAGAGAAAAAATATTATACATACGTACGTACTACGTATTGCACGCGGCCGCAAAAATCAACTGATACTAGATATCCTATTCACAACATCTGCTGAATCATGGTTGCAAGGTGAAAACCAAAAAGACGGAAGAAGCTCGTTCAACGACGCCAGTGCTGTGTTCCGCTGGAATTTGAAAAGGCTGGTTCAGTCCGCACTCCGCAGTAGCATTAAGTGAGGCATCAAACTCTACATTTTATTTGTGGACTTGGCATGGCCAAAAGTCATTGTTATGCCGAACAGATTACAGCCGTGGCTCTTATGACTGGCTCTTGAGAATCACATTTGCCAGTCTGTCACTGCAGAACAAGATGACGCTAGCTTAGCAGCTAGAATGCTAGATAACCTCTAGTTCGATCGTCACGATTCGCTTGGAGCTTCGACGTCCCTGCGTGCACTGTGCAGTCTACGTGGTAAATCTACTATATCTGGTTTAGCTCGCGATCTGTGGCGAACGGAACCAACATTCACATTTTAGCCCAAATCCTCTAGCTGAGTTTTGATCACGTCAGCACGATATGGTTAACTAGACAGCTGACAGCACAACGCGCTTCGCTGTCTCGTCTGAGCGAAGAGGCGTCTTCCAGAGACCCCAATGACCACAAGATCCTTGAAGCCATCGCCCTTGTGGAGAGGATCACAAATGAACCTCATTCCATCTCGCATTGCAGGGTTATCCAGATCATCGGCGAAGAAGTTGAGGTTGATATAGGGTTGCAGTCACCTCACCGGGCTCGCAAATGGGACAGACCAAGTCAGCCATAGACAAACCCTACTAATGAATCTACTAACAGCAAAAGTCTCTCGTGGTCTAGTGATCCTTGGATGAATATGCTTAAACATGCCACGAATCGCATGAATAGTTCCTCCTGTTTTGGTTCAGGGCAGGACTACCTAGGTACACTCCAGAGAAATTCCTTTTAAGCAAAATCCTTTTATATAGGCATCAGGGCTGAAGTTATCACAAGTTGCTCATTAACATCTTGTCAAACGAGTTTCACTAAATTAATTTTGATCTGGAAATACAACTACATATTAAACACACACTAGCAAGATTATTTGCGCACCTTCTGCTCGACAATGTCCAACCCAGTCATCTTCTTAAGCTGCGAATCCATGGACCCGTGTGGGAAGAGAGTCCCGATGCGTGCCATTCTGGCCTGCGCGCCCCTCCAGATGACTGCAGGCGGCTTCTTCTTCATCAAATCCTGCACCACCTCTGCGGCCCACTGCTCAGGCGGTACGCCCGCATTGCTCATCTTGTCAAACCTCAAGGCGCTCTCGACAGCCTCTCTGGCAGGCTCATAGATCGACCCCCTGGGCAGCGTCACTGGTGTAGATTCCTTCTGGTTCTTGATCATGTTCGAGTTCACGGCGCCCGTCTTGAGTTCGACGACGGTTACACCGAATGGCTCCAGCTCAAGGCGAAGGGAGTCTGAGAAGATGACCATGGCGGCCTTGGAGGCATTGTATGCGGATTGGAATGGCACGGCCATGGTCGACACAACAGAGGTCTGATTGACTATCATTCCCTTGGATGCGAGCAGCAAGGGCAGGAATGCTTGCGTTACCGCAATCTGGGCCCACACGTTGCTCTCGAATACCTTCCTTCCTTCGTCAAGGGACATATCGGAAATCGGCATGCTGTAAGATGTGCCCGCGTTATTCACCAAGATGTCAAGTTTGGGCAGCTTCGAGACACATTCGTTGATGGAGCTCTGGGATAGCACGTCCAGGGTCAAGGTTTCTATGCCGAGCGCCTTTGCCTTGGACATTTTTGCAACGTTTCGCGCGGTGGCATAGACGTGAAACCCTGCCTTATGGAAAGCAACTGCTAGGGCAGCTCCCATGCCTCCATCTGAGCAGCCGGTGATGAGCACGGTGCGTTTAGAGGCCATTTATCTTCTTTCTTGTTGTTATTATCAATAGGGTGGATGAATTAGAATGGACGGAAATTAAGAATTGGGAATCTACAGAGAAACTACAGGAGCATCTACCGTACTTAAAGGCGGGCGACAGAATACTATTCTCATCATTACTGGCATGTATTCCATGTCGAGCCCTAACTTTTTGCCCTCCAAAAATCATCCGATGCCGACAGCTAAACGGCGCTAACCCAACTGGGAAACAGGTCGGGCGAATTTTCCCCCGACTCAATTTTGGGACCTGATTAGTCAGTAATAGCTGCTGGCCAATCAGAGACCGTATTCCGAAAAGGGAACTGTCCAAAAACATCAGTGTTGGGCTAGAAATCTGCCTGGTACGATTATAAATCTAGCTATTAGTGTCTATAAAATCAATTTTTTATCCGAGATCAATTTCTTCTTTGGCCATATCAAATTACTATTAGCAAGATGAACCCTGCTGCAAGGAGACTCGTCTTGGTTACCGGGGGTAGGTTCTTCCGCCACATACTACTAGTATGCTCTTCATATGCCTAACTACTGTCCAACAATAAAGGAACTGGCGGCATTGGCTTCGAGCTCACAGCTCAGCTTATGGCCAAGGGCACATACCATGTCCTCATGGGGGCCAGATCGCTCGAAAAGGGGAACGTTGCCCTACAAAAGCTGCAGGCTCGAAACCTGCCCGGCAGTGTAGAAATGCTCTTGCTAGATGTCACCAACGACCATACCATCGAAAGCGCCGCAGCAAAGGTGCGCCACGATCATGGAAAATTGGATATTCTCGTCAACAACGCGGCAGTGGCGCCGATGCAAGAAAATGGCTCTTTGCGCGAATTTATGCGTCTTGCCTTTGACACCAACGCAACGGGCCCGCTGATGGTGACCAATGCATTTGCGCCGCTCCTGAAGGAGTCAAAAGATTCGCCTAGAATTGTCAATATAACCAGCGGAGCGGGCTCTATTAGTTGTCGTCTTGATCGAAATTCGCCAACCTATAAACTCCAGGGACACCAGTACCGAGCGAGCAAGTCTGCTCTCCACATGATCACTGCCTGTCAATTTGTGGAATATGAGCCGCAGGGAATCAAGGTTTCTCTGTATGATCCGGGCTTTACACAGTCAAATCTCGGCCCTCATAATAAAGCAGAATTTGGAGCCCGGAAGCCGGCCGACTCTGTCATGCCGTTGATTGACGTCCTGGAGGGCAAGCGAGATGAGGAGTCGTTGAAAATACTGCACAACACCGGCATGTACTCGTGGTAATGCCACATATATAGTCTACTACAGTACTAGTAGTTTGAGCTTTTACCCTAAAGAAAATGAAGACTGAATGAAAGCGTAAAGCGTGACTCGAAACTTTGATGCTAGTTATTGCCCCACCGCCGCCTTACATAAGGCTTTGTCGCGGAATGCGGGAAGAACTTCATACTTTGAGCTTCATCCAACAATGATAAGCTACTGAAGTAAACGCGTCTGAAGGCCTCTTCAACCGCTATATTCAGCATGCACGACAAAACTTGAATGCTCCGCGCCACTACTAGCATACTCTCGGGGGTAATAGGTATATGGCAGACAAGCCCGAAATCCTCGTCCACGTCGGAGCTCCCAGCGCGGCCGGCGACGATGCTAGATATCGCGCTCTGGTCGAGTCGAGTCTAGCCTTTGAGCCGGTTTCACACTACTCGATATTCCGAATCCACGAGGGCGACAATGAAGCAAACCTGGAGGTTAATGTGGACGACTCGCTTTCAGTGCTAGTGACTCCAGCTCGGCAATCTTCATCACCTCGAGATGAGCAGACGAGGTCTTTTACTTCCGGCGACGAGCTGTGCAGCCTCGCCGCGCCGAGTGTACAGGAGGAAAAGGCTGTAATAGCACAAGATGCTGGGACTTTACACCGGCCAAAAGAATCTTCAGTCGGGCTCAAAAGCGTATCGTTTCATGTGGAGTCGACGGAGGAAGACAGTTACCTTTCTTTCCAGCCTCTAATCCCACTCAGCCACCCGGATCTCACGCAAGACAAGCCAGAGGCTCGTTATGAGCCGGCCGAGAATGAGAGAAGCTTTAGCACTGGCACATCCAGCGGCGAAGCAGAAAGCAGAGACTCGTCAATAGTCGACATCCAACAAACTCGTGACGAGCCGTCCACCTGGGATTCTCCACTGGACGTAATTCCGGATTCGCAAGAGAACGAAGTGGCACCGGACCAAACACTTCTGGATGACCCTGTTCAGGTTGACCGATCATTTGTCCCTGACTCTGCGCGCCAGTCTAGACACTTTGAATCTAATAAAGAGTGGACAGCGGACGAAAGCCGGGTATCCGATATCACGAGAATACCCTCGTCTGTGCCCAGTCCGAGTCCTGAACGGACTTCTGAGCGACATGTTGACGAAAACAAGACAACACCAGAAAACCAGAGGACTCACTCAAGTCCCCTCCCGCACGAGCCAACGAGCGTACTCGGAAAGAGAAAAGCCGGAAACAAGCCCAATAACGCGATCATTCCTTCCCCTCAGACAGCAAATGTTGCCGGCGCATCATCATCATTATCATCGCCGTCATTGCTGTCGTCGACACTGTCTACGTCGACAGCACAGCTCAAAAAACGCCAAACCCTCCCGCAAACAACCGAAACAATCTCCCTCACAACCCTACCAATCGAAATCCGCTCCCCAAACCCGCCAGTCTCCAACGCCAAATTCCGCACCCACATCACAGCAACCCTAAAATCACTCTCAGAACGCATGAAACACCCCTCCCGCTTCATGCCTACACGGCAAACCCGGACACTGCAGCCTTTAGAACGGGGGTACTGGTTCATCCCATGCATCACAATCATACCAGACTCCACCACCATTACAAACACCACAAACACCAATACTACTAGTCTGACGCACCCCCAAACCTGGCCCCAATCATTCTTCTCCCAATTCTGGTGCTTCCTCCGCGACTTTCTAACCGAAGGACGCGCCGGCTGGGGCGTATGGTGCTTACTCGAGGAATCATCTCAACCCCAACCCCAACCTCCTGACCTAGCCCCGCGCGCAATCCCACACGCAGACGCCAAAGTAGTCGATCTAAAGCTGTACACCTGGGGCGAAGTGGCAACTCATATATACCTCTTACTATTCCTAGCGACGGAACGACGAATCAAGAAGATGCGGAATGTCGAGTGGCGCGATGCGAGGGATGAGGCCATTATAGTGATGTGAATCTACTGACTACATAACTAACATTTTCATTGACTAGCTAGCTACTTATTTTTATTTTATCAATGAAATCTACTTATTCATGAGCAGAGAGAGGGAAATCCTTTTACTACCTAGGTATGTAAGTAGTATTTATTATGTGTTGATAACCCAACGCCTTCCAAACCCAAGAAGAGAAGAAAACATATAAGATAAAGAAAAGGCAGGAAAAAAGAGTTGAATATAGTACAATTTTCTTTTCCTCTTTTTTTTTGATTCCCCTTTATACTGTCTCCTGAAATCAAGAATTGTCTGATCAGTGAATGAATCTCTGTAAACTTAAAATCCTTAGGCATCAGATTCAGCTAGGGCAGTCAGTCTTAGGTTAATAATTCAACTCGCCACCACCAGATCCCCCAACAGCATCCAAATCCTCATAGCTCTTTAAACTGCGTCCCTGAACTGCCTCACGCGGACCCATCATCGCTTGTTGACCGCCACCGGCGTCCAGCATACTGCCTGCTCCGCCTCCACTTCCACCAACAGCGCCGTGCGGAAGCATTGCTGCTGCAGGATGACCGGGCGGGACATAGGGTATCATTCCACTACCGCCAGGCAAACGATCGCCGGGACCGAACATGCCTGACATACCGCGCACGGGGCTAAGACGACCGTGATTGGAAGGTCCCGCTCGGTAGTTACCACCACGGCGATCATAAGGGCCAGATCGGTTGCTATATCGTCCTCCGGTGCGGCGCATGGCGCCTGGCTGGTTGTGCGAAGATATCATGGTTCCGTCGCCGGCAACAAGACCGTTGAAGCCCGGCGAGTTGACGCCCATAAATCCAGGGAAGTTTCCGCTGCCGTGAAGGCCTGAGAAAGCATTGGAAACGGAGCTGCCGTTGAAATACGGCATGTTCGCGAGGTTGAACCCACGAGGCGTGCCGGCTGGCGTGTGGCTGCCGGCCAGTGGGAAATGGCCGTTGCTGTTAGCATCGGTTCGCGATGGTGCGATGTGAGCGGGATCCAGGACATATTCGTTAACCAGTACGAGCTTATTGTATGTTAGTAATAACACTATATATAAAAAAGAAAAAGAATAGACTCACATCATTCTTAATATTCTGGTACCACTCCTCATGACGCTTTTCCACGTGCTTGCGCCAGAAATGCTCCGCCTTGAACAACTTCGCGCATTCCGGGACTTTGCATCGAAACTTGGATTCGTCTTCCTGCTTGACATGCTTAGACAGCTCCTCCTCTAGAGCTTCCTCAATAGGCTTCCCTCCAAGCTTCGACAGATCGACATTCTCAGGTTCCAATATTTGAAGTAGTTTATCCTCAAAGGTCTTCACCCAGTTAAAGGCACGTTGCAGCTGTTGCTCTGCTTTGGATAGTTTTGGAGTCCGCTTATCGTCTAGCGTTGAAACCTCTTCGCCGTCCTCGCTCGGTTCCTTCTTTCTAATGGGAAATGGTTGGCCCATAGCACTAGCCTTGGCAACCTGTTTGGCTTGATTGCTGAGCCCGGACCTGGGCCGGCGCAAATGACCACCAGGGCACTTGCGAACCAATTCATGAACCGAATCGCTTTCGAAGACGCAGAAAAAACAGAAATTATGCACCCGACGAAGGTATTCAACCATCAGATCTATAGTCTTTTTGTTCGCCAGAAAATCCTCGTTATCTGCTTCGTCTTCATCCGGAGCTTCGACCTCCTCGCCTTCTTCAGCCTCCCCTTCTTCATCGACGTCCATGTCAATCCCGTTTTTTCTCTTCCCGCTTCCTGAGGGACTAGAAGTAGATGGTCGTAAGAAGCCTTTTGAGCGGAGATCCTCCACCCGAGCCTCAATCTTAGCACAGCCATCAACGTGACCCATCTCTAAATCCAGCTTGTAAATAAGACGACGCGCCAGTTCGAGGTCGCGTTCAATACGTTCGCGCGCGGAGAACAGGTCCCACAGCGCTTTTTTCCGCGGCTGCGAGGGCGGAACATGCACACCGACATGACAGACAAAATCTCCATTAACAGCATCATGGATAGTTTTATCATTAATAGCTTCCAGAGCTTTCTCTGCCGTCGAATTCGTCGAATGTGACCCATTAGCTGCTGTCTCTGTCTCCTTCTCCTCGCCTTCCTCATCACGGCCATCTCCCCTCTCGACAAGTGCAGATTCACGCACAGCAGGATGCAAGATGATCCAACCCATACGATGAAACTTCTTTGAGGGATTGGGATCACTCAAGCTCAGCCATCTGAAACCACCATCTTGTTCTCCCAAATGCTCTTTACAGAACTCCTCGATCTTGACTCGGCTCACGTTCGGTGCCAAAGTTTTAATCAGCAACGCAGGTTGCGACAAGGCTTCATCGCGCAACTCCGCACCTCGTGCTGGCAAGAGATCAAGAACGCTAAGGGTCTCTCCAACAGCGGTCGTTTCACCTTCTTCTTTCTCAATAACACCGCCCGCGCCATCGCTCTCGCTTTTGTAGATTCCCTCCAGTGTGAACTCGTCAAAATAGCCAGAATCGATATCACGTTCCCATTGGTTGTAAACACCGCGTCGAAAGTCCATCAGATGTCGTCGTAGAGGGTCGCGCACTTCTGAAACGTATCTCTCTTTAAACCATTCCTCGTTGCGGTGCTGCTTCACAAAGGTACGGGACATCTTGACCTGCAACTCCGCCTTGTAATTGTCATAGGCGGCTTGAATCAAACTTTTCTCCTTGTCACGGTCTTCGCGAGCTTCCCTTTCACCCTTGACACGGTCCCCAGGATGCCGGCCTCCGTGTTTCGCGCGTTCCTTCTCCTCTTTCACGTTCTGCTCTGCTCGCCACCACTCGGCAAACCACGTATACCCAACTTGAATGTCAAGAGACATGGGATTTGGGAGGGGGTTTGTCGGAATGATCCGCTTGCCCGAGTCTTGTCCCGGAACATACCGATCAATGACTGCTGGCGAGGGGCCTCGCCGACGGTCATCGCGTTCGCGTGAGGTATAATCGCGAGTTGGCGTATAATACTCGTCTCTGGAAGCACGGGCACGATCTCCCGGTTCATATCTATCGATTGCTGGGGGTGACCGCGATCGACCGCGGCCTGCGCCACCTCGTCGGCGGTCCTGTGAGACACCTGAAAAATAGAGATTCATTAGTCGGTTTAGACCTTCTTTATTTGCCCTTATTAAGGTGATCATCCTACCTGGCGAACGGCGACGGTAAGCATCTCCACCGTGGCCCCTTCCAGGTGACGTGAAATCATCATATGAATCCATGGTGATATTAAATCACAATAATCCTTTTGTCGATTCACCTCACTTGGCCACTATATCTCCTGCCCTGCGTGCGATATCCACAAGTATTGTCGTGTGCGGGTATAAGCCTCACGTATGAGGAAGAACTGGTCGACGAGAGAGTGGAGAAATAGAAATGAAAGAAAAGCTATGAGTCGACTTGTGAGCATTGTATTGAGATAAAAGAGCGGTTGATTTTTGAGAATGCGAGGGCAAGTCAAACAGAGATGGTAGAAACGCGTGCGTGAAGGGCGAGAATGAGAGTGAGAGGAAAGAAGAAAAAAAAAATAGGAGGCAGGCGGTTATGGCCATTTGAAGTGGGCGAATGAATAAAGAAGAGAAGAGGGTATTATAGCCCGGTTAAGTCTTGCAGCACAAGCTCATGCATGCATGCATTTCGTTTCGTTTCCTCTTGCCAGGAAGGAAAGTCAAGGAGAATTGCACCCGGTTCTCATTGAGTGAATTAAATAGTAGATAAGCACTTTGTCTCCCTGACACCTCCAAGGCTCCCGAAGTGTCATGGATCCGACGCCGCAAGACACATCCGAATAAGGCATAATGATTGTAAAGGAAGAATCCGATGATTCAGAGAAGAAAAAATATGACAAGGGGAAAAAAAAGGAAGAGGAAAAGAAGAAGAATAAACAACAGAATAATAGAGAAGCAAGATCAAAAAGAGACACGAATTGAGGTAGAAGGCAGGGGTTAGGCCAAAAAACTAACCTACACGAAAAGAATGACGGGATGTCAAAATAAATAAAAAGATAGAATAAAACGGGCGTGTTCGTTATATTTCTTTTTTCCACATCTAGTTCGTCTTCCCAGTATCAGAGCAACGAAGAGGAGCTGTGGTTGATGCTGGGAGAAGCTTGAGCATTGACGTGAGGTTGAGCTGAGTTGCGCTGGAGTCCGTCAGCCTGAGTCAGGTGAGCCGCGCGAGACCGGGGGCTGAAGCTAAGCTAAGCCGAACCTGGACATCTAGCACACTAGTCTTGAAGAGGAATAGCGGAATTCAACCATATCATATATCATATATGCAGCTTTCTGTACACTCAGCACCAAAGAGTGTTCATTTATTGACTTATGCCATGGCCGTGTACTAATCTCAACACAAGTTAAGCAAACTCGACTACTCATAGTGCAAAACACCCTGTAAAGCGGTTCATTTCAGTTTCCCTCAGGCGCTACTTACACATACAACACAGAAACCCGAGCCAGGTGCAAGTTAATAATCAATCAATAATACGTAGTTTAAATAAGTTGGTAACTTTGACAAAGATACAGACGAATAAATATCAAAGTTAGAAAAAAAGAATATCTTGATTCAAACACGTTGGCCATGAGGGGAATGAAAAGACGTAATCGAACTGAAAACCTTCGACAATAAATAGAAAAATCGTTAAGGGAGAAACGAAGCACGGTTCTGATGTGTATAGTCTGTACCTTCTCAAGGGATTGACGGATTGATTGATTCAAATCCATCTATCACTGAGGCAGCGTGGCATCGTGCCATTCCATCTTCTTCAACTTGAGATGGTAGGCCGATGTGCTGGTTGTTCCCCGTATAATTTTGTGGATGGTCGTTGCCGCTTCCTGTGGGCTCGCAATGTTGCGGTTCTCAATGTACCGACTCGTATGTTGTTTGTTGTATATGATTACCTTTTTTTGGTTCGTTTTTGGCCTTGTATTTTTTACCAGTGATGGATGCCGTCTCTAATTTGCCCAACCCAAAACCCCAAAAACACTTGAAGAAAAGAAACAAGAAAAAGAAACAAGAAAAAGAAACAATAAAAGGATATAAAAGGATATAAAAGCAGCAGCACATCCCATCGTATAATGCACCAGTTGCGAGAATATAGATTTCGGCAAGACTCATCCATCGTCATTGTCAAGGTGATAATCACCTGCCGAAGGGGGAATCTCAGTTGGCGTTATAACGAAAATTGTTGTCGACGAGAAAATGTCCAAACACATACAACTTGGTAATCATAACAAGTAAAGATAGAAGATAAAGATAAATCAGACATTTAAATGGAAAAATATAGAAAACCAAACAAAGCACAGCAACAACCCTCCCAGCTAACCACATTAACAGACACGTCATCAAACCATGAGGATAATTGCAGTTCCACAAAAGCAGAACTAAGGATATTACACATGACAGAAAATGGAACAGGGGAAAATCAAGCAAAGGGTAAAGAAAACAAAACTCGTGTTAATACCGCTTGCTAGAGAGTAAAAAAAAGGTTCAAACGAGCCCGCACAATTCCACTTTGATAAGAAGCCCATTCATCTAAATAGGCCAAACTTGGTGGAACGAAGGGGGAAAATCCCGACACTTTATTTCAGATGGGTAATAAGTATAATACCGTCGTGTCAGATGAGAGTCGGAAGAGGATGTCGAGCTCAGCCATCCTCATCCGAGGGCTCGCCAGAGTCAACATCTTCACTTTCTTCGGCGCTCGTGCTTGTTTTACTCTTCTTTGAAGGGTTGGAGTTGCCATCGTCAGCCACACCAGACTTTCGTTTCTGTGCCGTCGAGTTGATCTCACCGGCTGGTTTGGCCACTTCATCATCGACACTGTCTGAACCACCTTTACCCTTTTCAATTGCGGCCACTTCATCGGCCGTCAAGAACCTTCCACCAGGACCACGAGGCCTTCGCATGGCATGGTTGTGCCGTGACTCATGCAGGTATGGCTTACGACCTTTCGACGTGAGCCGTAATTGCTCCTCGAGCTTCTGTCGCGCAACTCGTCGTTTAAGAATGCGGTGGAACTGCTTGGCATTGACATACAGAGGTGATTCCTCTTGTGTGCCGCCTGCGACTGGTTCCGCGTTCGGCGGGGCCTGCTGTACTTGAGGTTGAGGAGGAGGCATAGATGGAGGAACACCGGGGCGACCTACGTGATTGATGACTGGTTGCGCATTGGGCAAATGTGGACTACCAACATGGCTCATCCGTCGACTTTGCTGCATCTGGGCATTCTGTGACATCTGCACCTGAGGTGGCATAGGGGGAATCTGGCCGGATACCTGCGTCGGTGATCGCGGGTTTCGCTCGTTCTTGACTTGTACACCGGCCATGCGCGGCGAACCACGCGGACCTGGAGCCATTTGTCCCGCCATTTGATCCTGAGCCATGGGGTAGAACTGGCCCGAGGCCGCCGCCGTGGCCATGGCGGCTGCTTGCGTGGGCGATATTCCGTAGGGAGGCTGCATCGATGTTGTGACACCGTACGGTTGTGCAAAGTTCATTTGTTGATGCACGCCACCAGGTGCATTTTGAGACTGCTGATAGTGGCCTTGGCCAGGCAGGATGGGGGATGCTTGGTGGTTCTGAGGAATATGCGCCTGTGGATTTGTTGGAGATGTCAACGACCCGGCGTTTTGAGCATTTTGATATGCGCCGGCCATGTGCGATTGAGCGTGAGGGTGCTGGCCATGTGGCTGCTGGTATTGCGGAGAATACTCCATTTTGTATATGTTTCTTTAGACGGGTTTGTATTGTTCTGTTATGTTATGATAACAGCGTTATCGGGCCACTCCGTCGCACACGAAGTGCTCTGAACCGCGATAAGGCTAATGAACGCGACCGGTAGAAACCCCAATCACTGCGAACGGCATACAGAATAAAACGGTACCAATGCGAAAGCGAAGTAGCCGCTCGTCTCTTAGGCGGCGATTCTTTGCGATGGTACTGGATGTGAGTTTGCGCGACGTGAGACGGAAATTCAGAAGCGTTAGGCGTTTTAAGCAAAATGATTCGATAGACTACCGACGATGTCTGCAGCCGCAAGGATTCGCGTCAGCGCCGACTGCATCACTGGATGGTCACTGGACCTCGGAGGGTGTGGTGTGGGACTTGAGGGGGGCTGGGCACGCGGGGCAGGGCAAAAGGGTGGAACAAACACAAAACGTACCTTTCAAACTGACCGCTTTCTTTGGACCTTTGTGTTTTCTTTTCGATCAAAGAACTCGTGGGTCTTTCAAAAACTCGTTGATACTTACAACGCTGCTTCGACACGGTTATTATTATTATTATTCTCTTTTTTTTTCTTTAAAAAGAAATCCGAATGGCCGACAAATGCACACACCTGGCCAAGGGAGAAGGGGGGCGCAAAAATAATTCCTTTCCCGATACAACGGAATGAGACGTGGTTGGGCGCTGATGCAGACGACACCAAGTAAATGATGTGTTGTCAGTGGAAGGGTGGTCTGTCCAAGGCGAGCTGTTCGTGGCGCAGGCGCTGTCAAGATGCCTGCGCAAGGCGACCAAGAGATCAAGAGCCTAATCCGGCACACGATGAGGCGGTGTCAAGAGCCTGAGGTATCCAGAAGAGTATGCGCCGCGGAAGGAGCCACTAAGACTACGACAGATTTGTTAACTCGCGACAGAGGAATTGCGCGACGAAACGACATGAGGGGCTTTGGCAAGTAGACAGCTGAAGTGGGGATTGGCTGAGCGAGAGGAGAAAGGGCAAACAAGGGCAGTTAGGCAGTTGGAGACTTGGAGATAGACCAAGGCTGTTCGTAGGTGGAGGAGCACATGTATGCGTTGGCAGACGCGGGAGCTTGCTGCAGTGCAGGCAGAGGACATACATACCTTGTCGATCCGCGTGGGCAAGGGTATTAATGTGTTGCTAGGCAGATGGACTGACAACACCACAACTAAGTCTGAATCTGAAGGCAAGATGCTTAGTCCAGATGCAACATTGAACATACAATGCAAAAGACTGGCGCATGTCAACAACAACATGAAATGGATTTGGGACGCGCCAAATGTTGTTGGCGCGGGTCGGAGCAGAATGGGGAATAGCTTACCTGAAAGGCTTGGCGGTCCAACCAAGGCTGGGGCGCGCACGATGGAAGTCACGTTGCCTTGAATGAAGTCAACTGTCAGACTGCGTTAATAATAGTTCACGTTTCAGTGGGTGGCACTGTCGCAGTCTGGCAGGGGAGTCTGAAGGAGGGGGGAGAGAGAGAGACGGAACAGGAAGGAGGGAGGAAAGATTTTGTCATGTATTGTCAGGAGAGCAAGATCAATTGGGGGCGGGCAGGTAACAGGCGCGTAATGTATGTAACGGGTATGTAATGGAGGGTCGCGTCGCATTTTTCGATTTTTGTTGTTGGGCGCTGCCGGGCAATGGCCCGAAGAGGGTAAGCGCAAGATGAGGCCCTTAGTGACTTAGTCAGCTCCAGGCTCCAGCGTGGCAGCCTGAGTCTTGACTGCGTCGGGACTAGCGCGACGGCGGTGGTGTCCGAGCCTCCGAGGCTGGCCGGTGGCCGCAGACAGGCCTGAGGGCCTGAGGCAGTCCTCGATCACCGATGACGACTCCGGTGGATTCCGCGCGCTACGGCCGCGCGCAACCACCACTGCCGCTGACCACGCCGGAATGCGCTGCGATTGGCTGCATTGCGTTTCAAAGCCTGCAGCAAGCGGACTTCGCCGTGGACACTGGATGGAAGAAGGATGGTGTGTGCGTGTGTGCGTGTGTCTTGGATGGGCAGAGACAGGGCAGAGACAGGGAATAGGGCAGGGAAAGAGCATGAAATTTAATAATCGCCATGGCGGCTGGCGATTGGTGTAACAATACTGAGAAATTCAGGGCTTACCTGCAACGCTGATTTGCTCGAGACGAGGGGTGTTTGCGAGCCAGGCGGCAACAAATCACGATAATTAATTACCCTGATTCACCGATTCACCGATGCAGAGAAATGTCAAAAGAAAGTAGAAAAAGAGAGAGCCAATCAACGTGTGACTGGTCAGGCAATCAGTCAATCAGAGAGAAGCGCACTTAGCGCGCGATGGACTGATTGGAAGAGTGGTGGATGGACCAAAGTGAAGTCCAATGGAGAGAGCACGATTGGAGAGAATGAGAAAAATCCAAGGGATAAATAAAAATGATAGGGCGGGAGCGGACTGCCACACAGAGCGCAAGGAGCAGCGAGGTTAGGTTGACGACCAACGAGAGAGAAAAAAGAGCGGGCGATGGGGCATTTTGTATTGTGAATTGTGATTTGCTTTTGCCCAAAATTACCATTCTTTCGTCTGCCCAGTACCACGCTAGTCACGCCCGCGGCACCAAGCCTCGGGACTCGTAATTTACCGTAAGCGGCGGTATTCGCGCGTAAACAATGTGATTTCGAATCCGTCACGCATTAGGACGCCGCATTAATTATCGATATTATTATGCATTCATATTTCTTTTGTCAGTTTTCTGTACTACTCATGCCTATGTACTAATGTAGTTATTTTGACAATTATTGTCCACTGGTCCAGCGATTCGCCGGATATGCGGAATGCTATATGAGAATATGACGTATAGCAGCTATTGCTACAAGTCTGCCTACAGGTCGGCTCGGTCTCGTGATTCCTCGGCACGTTTCTGCACACCGCTGTATATACGCGCTGAAGATCTTATTCACAATATGCAGTGAGCTAGATTTCAATACTTACTCCGTACCGTACCTACTGTAGCTGCATTGTGCCATGAACTTAGTTTTATTCAGTAAGAGGTTAACACCTTAGGCGCCTAATTGCTGCATACAGCTTAAATCTGAGCCTAGGTGTGAAGAGCACCTGCATATGGCCTCGATATCACATATATAAATAGAAGTTAGAACGGATCTACTTCTTAGCTATATCTTCGCTTGATGGCAGCCTTGAATACGAAAACTGGTAAAAATAAAACCTTCCCGTCCGAAGTGCATAATATAACCACCTACCTAGGTAGGTACGTGGGTAGATGGACCTTGACCGCTTATCATTTCGAGATCTATCCTCGGCTTGATGTCAGAACCTGGCAGGGTAACTACTGGATATGGGTTCCCGTGGAATACCTAGGTATGAATCTTATTAGCTCATTAGATCAACGGACCTACGTAGTAGCCAATACGAATATGAACAGTCTCCTAGGCGAAATATATGTCTGGCGGTCTAACATTCTGTGATGAGCCTTGTGTGTCCACAAAATCATCTGGGGGTGGACCCTAGAGTAGCATCATAGAGACTATTAGCTGACTGATACATATATGTGGCGGGAAATGGTATCATAACTCATTAGTTATGTACCTGGGTAGCTACCTCATCCCACGTAATACCACCTTCCACGTCAATCTCTGATTCCTCAACCTTCTTGCCATCTTGAAAACAGACATTCTCATTAGGAACGATCTGGTCAGGAGGAAAACTCGCACGCCATTTCTTAGCCGCCCGAATGTTTTCCTTCTGAAGAGTAGTCTCGTAATGCGCAGAAATTTTTTCTAGCTCTGCAAGCCTCTCCTTGCGCGTCAATGGCCATTTAGGTCGGTAATTCCAGGGAAATGTAGCTGGAAAGCCAGGTAGCAGGGGGAAATTGGGATCGATATCGTCTGTTGAACATTAGTATGATACCAAAAGCGCAGGAAAAAACAGTTAAGAACAACTGACTGTGCTTTTCTACTTCGATATCCTTATTTTTCTGCATGTTTATTAGTATTCTGTACCAGGTATTGAACGTAAACGCACGAACCTTGCTGTATTCATCATTCGACTCGAGTCTCTTTGCGGATGTCTGCTCTACGTTCAGCTTTTTCGTGCCCTTGTCACGATCCTCTTTGTTTTTATCCATGGTTGTGATGATCAAGTCAAGCAAACGATGAAAATGTGGTGATGCTGCCTTAGGATACATACGTCATAGCACGTGATTTCATCATACAGTAGAACCTGGCTATACATAACGAATAGAAGGCCTCAACAAATGAATCAGATATCATTGGACGACTAGTTAAGTTGAATCAAAATAGCAAGGCTCTCTTCTTCCCCTCGCTTTCATTCCCAGGCTACGCGACCCGGACGCGCTAAAACGCGTCTCGCAACGCCATGGCACGGAATCGCCCTGAGCCTGACAACAGGCCTCTACAAGCAGCTCTACAAGAAACAACAACCGCAGCAACCACTAGAGCGGCTGAAGGTCTGAAAATATTCAGCCCAATAGCCGCTTTTCTTGACAAGCACCGCAACCAGTCGACCGGCCTTAGCCCTCATCTACAAAAAGCCCTCGCTACTCTGAGCGATGACCTAGCTGCAGTGGCTCAACGCCACTTCAATGCCTATATCAGTGGCATCACTCCTGCTTCTTCTACCCCTACCCCAGCCCTAGCCCCTATCCCTTCCCCTGATCCCCTTCCCCCTTCACCTCCCCCTTCACGCCCCCCCTCCGGTCTCGCTCAGTCCTCATACGCAATAATCACCAAGTCTAACCCAGCCAAACCAGCTGCAGCGACACACCAAA
>JAMAFX010000061.1:0-118937 GCA_023625875.1 Trichocomaceae sp. PYS4502
GCTCCACCGAGGTGGAGAGGTTTAATATGGTGTCTACTAAATAGATCCATATGCATGGGTTTATTCTACGCGTCGGATTCCGACGCATAGAGTAACCCCAGAATACGCGTAGTTAAATAAGAGTGCGAAGAAATAAGAGTTTGTATGGTCTATAATAGCCTTCTTGTGCTGCAACCTGAAGCTATAACTACTGCTAGTATGGACTACCTGTATGGACAAGGGATGCAATCTAGGTCATTGCAGGTCATGTGACTAGCCACCGTCCATCCATCCTGCCTGGCAGCAGCCGCAGGCATGAGCCAGCCTTCCAGTATTGAAACGGCAAAGATCGTGATAATCAACTAACATCTCCCTGCGCGAGAATCCGAGGCTGCAGAATCCACATGAACATTCCAACTTGCCGACTTTCTTCCCGTGGGTGGAGTAGCGCGGCCATTCCCCGCATGCAAGTTACGCCTCTGTTATCAGCCTGTAACATCACTCAGTGCCATGGTCCCGGTTCATTCTTCAGGCTCCTTACTGGTCCGCTGGGCCGGTGGGCTAAATGTTTATATCAGAGCAGAAAGTTATATCGTGATCTATCATCGTCCGTGTGGCGAGTCGAACTGGTGCATCTGCCGTTTTCCAGATCCGGTTGGCTATGTTTAGATTACTATGTATGTATGGAGTACATGCAGCCTATAGCCGAGTAATATAAGATGAGATTACTATTATAAGGCAGGGCTGAGGGAGCTGCTCGGCCTATATTCAAATGTGGCCCTTCGCTGTCTGTTTTAGCTCTTGTCGGACATTTTCCCTTCTGAGCATTTGAGTAGTTGTGTTGGTGGCACCGTTTTCTCGCACGCACAAGTCCATGGCAAACTCAGATAACAAGTACGACATCGTCATAGTCGGAGCAGGCCCCGTCGGCATACTGCTGTCGCTATGTCTCTCGCGCTGGGGATACAAGGTCAAGCATATTGACAACCGGCCTGTACCGACGGCTACTGGCCGTGCCGATGGCATTCAGCCTCGCACGATTGAGATCCTCCGAAACCTCGGGTTGAAGCGTGCTTTAATGGCTTACGGACCAGCAAAGGTCTATGATGTGGCATTCTGGGACCCTCTCCCCGCTGGTAAGGGCATTCACAGAACCGGAAGTTGGCCCAGTTGCCCCCGTTTTATCGACACGAGGTATCCGTTCACGGCGCTCGTGCATCAAGGGAAAATAGAAAAGATGTTCATAGACGAGATTGAGAATGCTGGCACGACTGTTCAACGGCCCTGGACTATCGTGGACTTTGCAAATAACGGAAAGGATGAAGCGTATCCTGTGGAAGTCAGTCTCAAGTGCCTCGACACGAATGTGATTGACAATATTAGAGCCAAGTATCTGTTCAGTGGAGAGGGTGCGAGGAGCTTTGTCCGAGACAAACTGGGGGTTCAAATAAGCTACAAAGACCAGATCTCATTCATTTGGGGTGTTATGGATGGGGTGGTACAAACGAACTTCCATGACATCAATGTGAGTCTTAGGTTCGCAGTTATACTAGCACATGCTAACGCAGCATCAGAGAAAATGCACCATTCATTCAGATAGCGGCTCTATCATGATCATCCCCCGCGAGGATAATATGGTCCGGCTGTATGTACAAATCGCATCTTCCACGGATCCCGACTGGCATCCGAGGAAGACGGCCACCGTTGAAGAGGTTCAGAAGGCTGCCAAGAAAATCCTTCGTCCGTATACTATCGACTGGGCCAGAGTCGAGTGGTACTCGGTGTATCCCATTGGCCAGGGAATTTCCGAAAAGTATACACTTGATCGCCGCATTTTCATGGGTGGAGATGCGTGCCATACTCACAGCGTAAGTCCTGTTATGATCTTGTATAAGAGGGTGGTAGGCTTACTTGGCTTTCTTCCTTTCCAGCCCAAGGCAGGTCAGGGCATGAACACAGCCTTTCACGACGCACTCAATCTCGCTTGGAAGCTTCACGCTGTAGAATCCGGATTCGCAAATCGAGCGCTTTTAGAGTCGTATGAGTCCGAACGCAAGAAAATTGCAGAAAACTTACTTAGTTTTGACAACAAATACGCCGCTCTGTTCTCGCAGCGTCCGCCGAATGCAGAGGAAGTTGGCAATGCGAAGTCACATAACTCCGATGCAGGCGAGGAGAATGAGTTTGTCCAGACTTTCAAGTCGTCTTGCGAGTTTACAAGCGGTTACGGGGTCGCGTACGAACCCAATGTCATTAACTGGAGTCCCAACCATCCCGCTCAGTCGCATTTGTTTGGCATCGATACCGTGAAGCTTGTTATTGGCAAGGCTTTCACGCCAACTACTGTCACGCGTCTCTCGGATGCGAACATAGTCCACCTAGAGCAGGAAGTACCGGCGAATGGATCTTTCCGGGTCTTCGTTTTTGCTGGTTCGCCCGCAAAGAACAGAAAAGCAGTTGAAGATCTGGCGAACAACCTTGAGAAAGACAAGTCTTTCTTGTCCGTGTATCGGAGACCGGATATTGCAGATGTCTCCTATTTTGAACGACATAACCCACATTCCAAGCTCTTCACGCTTAGTTTCATCTTCGCCTCCGAGAAAGCCGGTGTGGATGTCTCGTCTCTGCCCCAGGTTATCAAGGACTATCACCACCATATATATACGGACGACGTCCCTGATGTGCGTGTACCCCATGCGAAGTTTGCTGCACATGAGAAGCTTGGATTCGACCCTGAAAGTGGCGGTGTAGTTGTTGTCCGTCCTGATAGCCATGTCTCGTGTATAGTGCGGCTGGTCGAAGGAAATGGTACAGTCGATGCATTGAATGCGTACTTCAGCGCGTTTTCTTCCAAGCCTCTTGGACAGGAGGGAGCAAGCCGTCTTTAAAGCCGGCTATCCGGGTTGTAATGTAATTATTAAACTGTCTTGTAGAGTTATATACAAGGATCCTTGTTGATACAATCAACTCTGTTTGTGAATAGTTGAGTGCCTGATATCTAAGGAAGGAAGCCCCACAAGGAACATTTACTTAGGAAAGTTGCGAATCATCAAGTGACATCAACCTTCACCCCGCACTTTTCAAAAGTTCGAATTCAACAGTCCCATCAAACAGGAAGAATGCTTTCTCTGGCTCTTACTGCCGAACTGGAAGGGTACATACATGTTTATGTTGCGTGTCGATACTGCGGATTATCTACTAACCTGCGTCTTGTACATAGTGTAGCCGGGCTCCGGCCAAAGGACACCGAGGAGGATCCATACTACTACACCTTCAAGGTCCTCTGCAGCTCATGCAGGGAGACGCATCCGAACTGGGTCAGCTTTACTCGATATGTAAGTGGTTCGCCCGTGCTTGATATGAGTACGGAGTGGAGTCCTTCCTTACCTTTTAAAATCATGCTGACGACCGTCACAGGAGAAACATGAAATTCCCGGCAGTCGTGGAGAAGCCAATTTTGTATGGAAATGCAAGCTTTGCGGGGTATGTCTTGTTGTCTACTCTCTATTCGCCTAGAATAGAAGACTGACCTGACCGTATCAGAAAACGCATTCTGCCTCCATCACCGCAGGACCCAATGCGTACGAGATACCAGAGAATTCCAAATCCAAGACCCAAAAGATCATAGAGTTGGACTGTCGTGGTCTCGAGTTTACCGACTTCAAGGCCGATGTAAGTTCTTTTCATCCGAAATGGTATACATCTCGTACTGGCAACTGATAGAAGGCGCTAAACGTTCTAGGGTGACTGGGAAGCGAAGGGGGCAGATACGACAACAGTGTTTTCGGGCATTGACTTGTCTGAAGGAGAGTGGTATGACTACGATGAGAAGGCAGGCGAAGAAGTGAGCATCAAGGATATCAAGTGGGAGATCAGAAATATCAAATAGGAGATTTGACTCTGCTCGGCTTTCGATTTGAACGTGTATGTATTTTAATATAAAAGTATTTATGATATATTTCCAATCGAAATAATTCATCTTTAATAGATACCTTGAAATTTGAATGATTGATTGAAAAGGAGCTCGGTTATCAAAATATAAGCTGGTGGAAGGCGGTGAAGGAAACTAGCAACGCCATTGGCCGAAAAGCTCTTTCATGGAAACAATCTGCAGTTCAACGGCCATCACATCACTGAAAAGAGAAAGCTACATCTTACACTTCCTTTACGAAGGCATCTTGAAGAAGCATATCTTCGCTAACCTCTTGATTGTCCAATACATGCGCCCAATTCATCGACTGGTCATTTAATAATACTCGAGACTAGCCAGCGAGCATCAAACAGTCGGGCACGGCGTCGCGTCTTTATCCTTCCGGTCCTGCGCAGTCGAACGAGTCAAACGAGTCAAACGAGATTGCCAGTGACAATGAGCGTATGTTGTGTTTTCGTCATTCATCATATATGTACAGACAGGCTAATATTCCGCGCGCAGTTCCAACCAGTTAATCCCCGCCCTTTCCTCCAGTCCAGGTAGGCAAACCTAGTCACGAGCGACGAACAGAAAATTAACAAATCATTCGACATGAAATCATGTAATGCTGACATTTACGCTACCGCAGAGTCGGAACCGAGCTCGTCATCCGCTTAAAATGGGGCCAGACCGAGTACCGCGGCCAACTCGAGAGTATCGACTCGTATATGAACGTGCTGCTTCGGGATACGCAAGAATTTATTGATGGGAAGAATACGGGTAGTTTGGGGTTGGTGCTGATAAGGTACGCTTTTCTTCTTTCTTCGCTCCCCTCTGGCCAGAGAGAGAGAGAAGGGAGGAAAAGAGAGATTTGAGTACGGTTTAACTGACTTTGGCTTCCTTCAGATGTAACAATATTCTTTGGATGGCCAGCGCGGATGGTGTCGATATGGTCGATCTAGGGTTAAAATAAGAAGAAGAGACAGAGAAATTTAATACTTGATTATACCATCTTCATATTCCCGCGTTCCTTCCTTCATACGTGTTAGCATTCCGCCCCAATCCAGCGACCAAGAGCGAACAAAAGCGAACGACGGAATCGGATTTCGAGACGTACAAAAGAAGAAGAAGAAGAAATGTGAAACAAAACATGGTGGCGCTATGAAGGAAAAAAAAGGCGGTTACTATTCAGCTTGGTAAACGGCGTTTTCCCTTTTCCCCATTGAAAGGCGTTCTTCCATGGGTATACAGTTCTAGTCCTTTTTCCCTTTGCCGTGGTTATTTTGAATAGAGATTCAAATTTCAAACTGCATTAATGCAGGTATACATAAAGAATTCATTCTGTCTGCGTGAACTCGGCTCGAGAATAGTAGTTACTACATACGAGACGAGCTCTTTGCATGGATATAGGCTAGTTAATACATGTAGCAGGCATAAATCTCTCAACCTGCATATGCAACCTACACGGCTTAGCCTAGCAATAACGAAGGCACATCTCTTACCCATCGAGATCTTGCTTTGCATCACTAGAAAGTACTAAGGATTCTTATTGATATGGCAAAGGCGAGCATCAAATAAAATGCCAGCGGTTCAGCCAATGATGTCATTCCGAGATTGGCAACTTCGCAACGTCTTGAATGTACGTCAGATATCACTTCAGATTCTTAACAGACTATGGAGTATATATATTATTAAATAATGTATGCACTGGGCCGGCACAAGGCAGCTTCACAGCCCCAATGACGCGTGTGGTGTATTCAACGCCCATCCGCTCGAAGAAGAGGGGAGGAAAAGATCAGTACCAAATACTAATCATAAAATAGGCTGTTCAGTTCGTTAGTTAGCTAGTAGTCCAACCTTTCTCCTACGTAGGTAACTAGTAGGTACCTCCTGAAATTATGAGCTGGCGTTTCATGGCTGAGACGAACCCCTCCGAGTAGCTGCGAGTTTGCCACAGATGCCGCCTCCTCAGACTGCGCTGGACGATCTCACTGGAACAAGAGGCAAGGAAATCGAGGATCTGCATAAGCCACAGTAAACCACCACAGCGGATGTATGGCCAGGCAGAACGCTCCGTTCCGTGAATTAGAAACCTAGTCTACGGAGTATGCATTGACAGGAAAGATCCGTGGTATTTTTTAAATCCCATTTCAACTCGGATATACGGTGCTTACTATGGCTGTACGGTAAGTAAACCATTCCAGAACAACAAACCCTATGAACGAGCAGTGAGTTGTTAAACTTGAATATTTATTAACTGGAACTCGTCCTGTCATTTTGATAATTCATTCTACTCATCGTTGATGCAAACTCGCATTCGTTAGTACTACATACCGATACAGTACATATCAGATCTCGCGCTTTGCCGCTATACCGTCGTTAACGACCAAGTATTCTATTCATTCACTTGTTTCGTTTACAGTGACTGCAGAGAGAGTATGTTTTACCATGTACTCACCACATCGCTCATTTCTCTAACGAATCCACGATCCAGACTCTGGGTCTAAGTTTTTTTCTTTTTTGTTTTAAAAAACAAAATGACCGCCTCCAAGTTCATTGAAATCCTCGACGACAACAGCGCCGAGACCACAGCGCAACAGCACCAAATGTCCGACGGCGACGTCAAACTAGAAGACGTCCTAGCCGATCAAGAACGGCAGCGGCGCTCACGATCCCGCTCCCGCTCATCGACGCTATCCTTCTCGTCGCGCAGGAGCCATGACGAAGAATACTACCCGCGAGCATCGACTAGTCGAGATTATTCACAGGGCTCTTCCCCTTCTTCTTCATCTTCATCGTCCTCGCCGACATCTCCGGTGCCGAGGATAAGGCGGTTGAGGAAGTTCACATTGACAGGTGGGTTTTCTCGATAGTCTGGTCAGTCTGTTTCTCGAGAAGGCCGGCTGGGTGGATGAGAGATGAGTTCGAAGGAACAGACGAACAGACAACAAATCCGTGATGATTTTATGAAATAAACAAACAGAATGTGCTATGACAGCAGTGTGCCTTTTTTTTCCCCTTCTTATATCCCCTTTCTTCCTTTCCTTTATCGAGGTCAGGTCATGATTCAGATTGATACCCTTTCAATTACTCTCTTTGCATGTTCATTCCTGGACGTGGCAGTAACTTGCCAATCCTTTTTTTCAATTCTTGAATATCTTTCAATAATGATTCCAGAGTGTATGCGTGTATATACTACCAGATTGAAGAAGAAAGTAAATACAAGATTAGCATGTGACAACCTCAGGCGGAGTGTGGGGTAACCCAGTTGCAGCCTGAGGCCACAACAAACAACGCGCCTAACCTCCATCCAGTCCTTTAAGCATACCTACTGTAACAACAGACCTAGACGAATAACTTGAATAACAACAAAATGTCCGCCTTCGCTACCTCCAACCCCTCCCAAAAAGGCAGCGAATTCGAAACGCAGCGCGCCGAACTCCTCCGCGAGATTGCTCTTGTCAGTTTGCAAACTTCTCGCAAGTGATGAACATTTTCAGGACTAACCGATATGAACGTACCAGGGCATGGAATCCGTCCTCCAGTACATCAATCGTCTGAATCGGAATCTGGAGAGTATCATAGCGGTATATATATCTCTCCCCTTTCCTAGGTCTATGAAAGAAGGAAACTGGTCCTGATGATGCTTTTAAATTAAATGCAGGTCGGAAACGAGTTTGGGTCTGTCGAGGCGCTGTGGAGTCAGTTTGAGAATGTGATGGGGGCGGAGGAGTCGGGGCAATCTCAGCAGCAGCAGGGTGAAGAGGTCAAGGAAGAACAAGAAGAAGAACTAGCAGGAGAGGATGAGGGGCGTTAATGAAGATTTTAAAGATTTATATGTTACAGTCATAGAGTGATACCCTGAATTAGTTTGCATCTGCTTTCAATTTTTGATCCATTTTGATTTTCAAGGCTAAACCGATATTTGGATAACAAACAAAACAGTCCCACGCTGACGCCAACTCCATGCATGCTCCATATGCCTCATGGCCAATGATCAATGATTCACAAGAATAGAGGAAAGAAAAGAGGAAATACAAAAGAGTAGATCCCCACAAGAAAGACATGCAGGCATGATCCAATTCATGAATAGAACATAATGAGAAAAAAGGATATCGGGATGGAATGAACAAGTCTAGCAGCTGAACCGAGTAACCCAACTCATGCTATCATCCGATCTGAGATATGAAGAGAGAAAAATCGAATGCAGCCAGGCGATCGAAATATGAGCGTCCTTACAGAATCTTGCAAGTACGTTTCTTGACTTTGCGTCCTCCTGGTCCGCTTTTGCCGGTAGGGCCACTGGTACTGGAACCGTAGAAGCCTTGTTCTTCGACTCCGACCACGGTGTCGACAGCCAGCTGGAATACCTCGTCGACGCCGGTCATTTCCTTGCTGCTGCATTCAATGTAGGCAGCACCCATGCGGCGGGCTACAGCCTGGCCTTGCTCGGGCGTGACTGGCGTAAGTCCCTGCGTTCTGAGGAGTTCGATGCATGTGCGCTTGTTGCGAAGGTCCGACTTCAGGCCAACCAGGATGAGCGGCGTTGTTGGGCAGAAGTGGAGGACTTCGGGGTACCACTATGCATATGCATCGTTTAGAATAACAGCTTCTTCCTTCTTAAGCTATGTTAGGATAAACTAACCTTGTCCATCACGTTCTCCAGCGAGTTGGGACAGTCAATTGCAAAGCAGACAAACAAAAGATCTGTCTCCGGATATGACAGCGGCCGCAGACGGTCGTACTCCTCCTGGCCAGCAGTGTCCCACAGCGCGAGTTCCACAGTCTTACCAGACCGGCCGTGTGTAGTCTGCGTGATGTAGTTCTCAAAGACGGTGGGAACATATTTCTATACATTGATTCGTTAGTCAGACAGAGTCTTCCCTCCCAAAGCAAAGTAGAAGAGTAGAAGAGCAGCGTTACCTCTGGAAAGTATCCCTGCGAGTAGCTAATCAACAAACAAGTCTTCCCACAGCCTCCGTCGCCCACCACGACGAATTTCTTGGAGTATGCAGGCGGCTGGGTGATATTGGTTGCTTGTGACATCTTCCCCGACGACATGCTGGTGTTGGTGCTGACAGTGCCGTTGCTTCCGTTGCTGACTCTGACGCTCTGGCTGCGGACGCGCGCTCCTTTGGGGATCACAGCAGCCTGAGGGGCCTTCTCATTATTATAGTAGACCGAATGCCGTCTGCCTATGGCATAGTTATTGTTGTTGTCGTACGTAGCGGCAGCCATGGTTGAAGGGTTTGCAGCAGCAGAACAACAAAGAGCGGGCAGGTATCAATGGCTTTGTTTGTTGTTTGTATTGTCTGGCTGGCTGTAATCTGCAGACACAAAGTATGTATTGCTAAGATATGCTGCCGGATAGTAAGCAGAATGATCTATCAGACGAAGTATTGTGTATTGTGTGTTATTGTTCCAGGGCTGTGGGAGAAAGAAGTGAGAAGGTGAAGAGCGGAAGGGAGGAGAAAAAGAAGAAAGAAGGACCGCCGCTTTCTTTCTGTCTTTGCTGCAAGCAAGATTCACTACGGAGTAGTTAACTCTATGTAGTATGCAGCATCCACCCGATGTGAAATTGGCAAATAGTCTGCGCAATGGCTGCAAGGCGAGGGCGATCGATGGAGTTGATTGATCGAGGTGAAACAGTGGCGGTTGTTTATCGCGAGCATTGCCATGGCAACGCGCGGTGTCGAGCTGAGCTGTCACAACTTAACTACAGTTTATCCACTATCCTATCATATCAGTACGGAGTACCTACTACTAATCTATCTGTTCCAAGGTTTATGCCATCGATTGGCCAAATCTATATCTCCCAAAATATCCCGTAACCCGCAACAATTCCTGGCCGGAGAGGGGCGTCCCACAGATCCAGATCGCGGCCAGCCCAGTTTACTTGGAAGAGGGTCTCTGACGATTTCCGCCTCTGTATTCAACCAGACTACGTAGTACGGCTCCGTACTACGTACGTACTGCTAAGGTGGTGAGGGCTCTGCTTGAGGCCTAGGATGAACGGCCGGCCGTAGCAAATCGATGTCAAGATTCGACTCAATTGCTGCCGTTTGTGGGAGCATAAGCTGTATATATATATGCATGCCGCAGTGTCATATCATCTGGACTGTGAGCAGAGCACACATGATGCTCGTGGAGAGAGGAAGCTCTCATGGTTGAGGTTGATGTTGATGTTGTCGTCGTTGTTGGATCTTCATTGAATCGGCAAGCACGACCCACCCTCTCCCAGCCAATCATCGTCGGCTGCGGAACCCGCCTTCATACTGTTAGTATCCAGAATATCGAAATTTATTACCAAGGATTGAAGACGACGCAGAAGATAATAACAAAGACAACGCTAAAGAGGAATATATGGAACACAACCCGACTCGTGGATACCAGTGGTCATCAAAGTATCTTCATTCTAGTCTGCAAGACTGCATATCTAATATAATTCCAGCGGTGTTAAGCGCGCAATGACATTCATGAAAGAATTGCGATCCAAAACGAATAAACACCAAACAAGCATTAACTTACTACAACACCAAGTCAATGACCTACAAGCCAGAAACGACGGACTGCAACAGCAGACGCAGCAACAAACATGCGGTTACAAATCATCATAAGAGGATTTTCAAGCAGGAGTTTCCGGACCGGTCTGATGACAGACATTGCAAGGCAGCTCTTGAAAAAAGTGAATCGTTGTCTCTTAAATTATTGCTCAAAGGATGAGGTACACGCTACCGCAAAAAAAGAGTGGTTGGTAGGTCACGAGCGTCATCATCTGTCTCATTTCGATGTGGCAGAAATGAGGAAGCTATACGGCCGAAAGTAGATAGCAGGTTGGAAACTATCCATAAGTACTTGTCCGGGGGCCTAGATCTTACGAGGCGAACAGCAGTGGAGACCCTGAAGACCGGATAGAAACATATGGAAGGATATTGATGAAGATAAAGACAGTGCAAGGGCTGAATGACTGAAATATCTACCTATTCATATATCTATACAAGTTGAGCAAGTCTTGATCTCCCCGGAAGGAAGCTGCCGAGGGCAATGCATATTACCTACTCACGCAATCAACGTTCCACCATCCCAAACGCAAATTAGAAGTTGGGCTGCGGTCAGATCAACTTGATGATATTCCACTCTGTGGATGACCCTAGAGCCTCAACCCCAAGGTCATCTCTATCCAGCGTAATATCTCCGATGCGGCAGTACTTGGCCTCTATCCCACCGAGACGCGTCACGAGTAACCAACGAAACCAGTTTGCGGACGCATCAGCATTCTCCGTCACGACTAGCGCATAAAGGCTCAGCTTCTTCAACGCTTCTTCGTCTATTTTGTAGTCCAGACCAGCGATATCTTGTAGTCGAGATCCAGACATAGTTTGTATCTTTAAGGCGCCTTCGCTAGCTAGCTCTATGACAGAGAGAGGAATCATGGGTGCTCTTAGTGAAAGGTAACCGCCCGTGACTTCGCCGTATGTACTACTGGGAAACTTGAGCGTTACGCTCCATGATAACAATTCCGCCAATGCCCGTATGGACGAACCAAAGCGGTTCGTGAAATCAACTTTGCACCCAGGGGCCGCCCAAGACCAAGAAGGAGCGATATATTCTGTGGCTGGCCATGGCAGGTTTCGTCTTGAATTTGACGACCAGGTGATACTGGGGAGCAAATCCTTTTCCCAGAATCCCGCAATATAGTTGTCCTTGGGCGTCGGAAGCCTTTCACAAACCATCTTTGCTACACCAGCTATGGCCGGTAATCTATCCGACGGGTAGCTGATTGAACGTCTGCTATAAAGAACCACCATATCGATCCAGTATCCTCGAAGGTCGCACTCTTCGGTTGGGATGGCCAGTGGCGCACGCTTTATGGATATTCTATCTTCGCCGAGGACGGTTTTCCTGTCCTCAAAGTACATCTGGCCTCGGGCATAGTAGAGAGTTCGAGCACTCAATACCCGCTCTTGGAAAGTCCATCCTCTGGTGGCGATACGCTCATTCCCCAGGATGGTTTCCCAATGTCTGCCACTGGACATTTCGTAAGGCTCCAAGAATGCCTGGAGAGTGCCGGTTGTGTTATTAGTCTCATGCGAGAAAATGAAATACTTTGGAGGCGAGCGGAAGGCAAGGCAGCCTATGTGAGAACCCTCCTGCCACGTCGCTGAAATGGTTAGGTAGCTGTTGGCATATATCTCACCCATTTTGGGGATCTGATTGGTTTTGTCCATGCTGTCGTCCTGCTTGATACACAGGGCATCTATCCACAGGTGTCGTATGCCGAGTTTCCTCGTGATCGTGATAGCATCCTGATAGATGTTGGGCAACGACCCATCAAATTGGACGAGCCTTTCCTCAAAGTTTCTGCTCGTGGTGGCCTGCAGGGTCTTCCATTGTTGCCGGAGGCGTTGAAGGCCAGTTAACTGAGGGTCATCTGGGGGCCACATATAACTCAGTGTGATATACCAGCCTTTCATTCCCTCTGATTCAAGAAGTCTGACTGACGTGCAATCTGCTGGCCCCACGTCAACTACTCTTGAAGGGAGCTCCGGTGGATCGAGCGGGAGGACAGACTCTCCACGACTGTTTCCTATAGTCTGATGGACCCAGCTCCAGGCTGCAGGCGAGTTCGGATCCTCCGGAACGCGTCGTCCTCTGAAGAATGCTGCTAGAGGGTCACCTGGTAAAATCAGTGATCAGTTTCTCTAGGTGAAACATCATACAATAGAGCCAACCCTCATTTACACAAAGCCGTGCCGTTCTCAGCGGCAACAAATTGGACCGCGCACGGGATTTCGTCCAAATCATAAATCCATCCGTTGAAGAGCTGTCACAGCGCGTCAGGAAGATGCGGAAGTTATCGGTTCCAGGTCCGTATCTATCATTAAACACAACATCCAAATCCAAAGAGTGTTGGAGCTGCGTAGCCGCATCGAATATCAGGTCACAAAGCGGACAAGTAGAGTGTGTCTTCTGGAGAGAGTGATAACGATGGTGTTTGTATACCGCAGGAGGCTCCACGTTATCTTTCCCTTTGACTCTTCGTAGCCGGTATAACTTAAGGGATGGGCC
Organism: Trichocomaceae sp. PYS4502; assembly: GCA_023625875.1. Classification (NCBI taxonomy): domain Eukaryota; kingdom Fungi; phylum Ascomycota; class Eurotiomycetes; order Eurotiales; family Trichocomaceae; species Trichocomaceae sp. PYS4502. Next base: position 12,959 of record JAMAFX010000061.1, read on the forward strand.
AGAAGACCTATAAGTAAGGCCCAATTTCTGGGCATGTTGCAAAAGGTCCCCGACAGCCGGGTAATAAAAGTTGCCAGCATAGAGTGGTGGAAGCTTTGCAAAGTCGATTGAACTGCAGATACTGCAAAGATCCATTGTGTGATATATACGGGGTATGCCCAGGTGGGAGTCGGAAAAGGAGACAAATAGGTAAGAGTGCTTGCAATAACTAACTATTTCAAAGAAGGCAACGTAGGCTGTGCTTCGGGGCAGGCTCTGATAGGCGATCGGTACTAAATGTATTGCTTCAGAAGATATTACTGGCACAAGATCCTACATCTTGAAACCTATTATCTGCTTTAGCCCTGATGCAATTCTAACAATTGTGCAATCAAGCCTATTAGCGGCGAAAGGTTACTATAGCACGATCCAAACTCTTTGCATAGACTACTGGGTTGAAAGGTACAAATAGGCTGCATTAACTGGTAGTTACATTTTACCTACCTAGGTATTTCCTCCGATCATACCTAGGTAATGGGGCTAGTCTTACAGTATATAACACCGTCCGGCGTCCTCAGGCCCTGCTAGCACATATGTCCGGTCAATATGGAGGGGTGACCGATTATTATCTCAATAGGACTAGCTTGATTCTTAATATAACAGATTTACTATGGAGCATCCATATTAATGCAAAATGCAAAATGCAAAATAATGAAATATGTAGTAAAGGGATATAGCGTATTTTATTAGGCATGGAGAAGATCAATAGGTTCGTACGTTATGGAGCGGAATTACGTTTTATCCAGGTACGTTATGACCAGGGTTTACTGTAATAATAAATGAGAAGTTAGAACACATGACGCTCTCATGGTTGATGTTGATGTTGATGTTGTCGTTGTTGCCGTTGTTGGATCTTAATTGAATCGGCAAGCACGACCCACCCTCTCCCAGCCAATCACCGTCGTCTGCGGGAACCCGCCTTCATACGTCGTTCAACGTTGACGCTTAACTAATCAATAATAACTGAACTTCATCTCTTGCTCCTCGTCTCTCGCCGACCCTCACCACAAGTCGCTCATTCCCGGTCGCTCGCACTCATGGTCAAGGCGAATGGAGCACGCCCGCATTCAGCCTCGGTAACCGTTCACGCAATTGCTACCCACGTTGCACAATGGAGAAGAAGAAGATGCCCAATGGACGGACTGACGCTGGCCTGCGGAGCTTGAATCATTGTACGTACCGCTGATTCCGTCCGCAATATCCTGTTTGATCAAACTGACTGGCTGCCCAGACCAGATCGCTCTTCCGAAATGGCGGTACTGGCCCCGGCAGAAGATCCTGCCAGTCGTGAGATACGAGACGCCGTATCTCGCTTGGTTTCAACACAAAATGCGCACGCCCATGCTTGATTCCTTCTTCGCATTTACCGCTAATCTCGGCACCCATACATTCTTCATGACTTTTCTGCCCGTTCTGTTCTGGAGTGGCTATCCCAGTCTCGGTCGTGGGTAGGTTTTTCATTCTTCAAGAAAGTTGTGCGTGAGGGATGCCCATTTATTAATGGATTGACAGAACCGTCAACGTCCTGGCTGCGGGCGTCTTCTGGAGCGGTTTTGTCAAAGATCTGCTCTGTCTTCCTCGTCCGCTCTCGCCCCCGCTGCAGCGCATCACCATGTCTGGATCGGCCGCATTAGAGTACGGCTTTCCCTCGACGCATTCGACCAACGCTGTCTCTGTAGCTATCTATGCGCTGTGGCTGCTACGATCTGATAGTACACTAAGTCCTGCCGTCAATATTGCTTGCCAGGTGTCGCTCTATATCTACGCCCTATCAATCGTCGTGGGCCGCCTATACTGTGGTATGCATGGGTTTCTTGACGTGGTTATTGGAAGCGGCTTAGGCGCATTGATTGCATGGGTTCAGTGTGCCTATGGTCCTGCCTTCGACAGTTGGATTGTCAGCGCCCCCGGCAAGGAAGTGTTTTTGATGTTCCTGCTTGTGCTAGTGTTGATCCGCATACATCCCGAACCCGCGGATGATTGTCCTTGCTTTGACGACAGTGTTTCCTTTGCCGCGGTTTTCATCGGAGCGAATGTGGCGGCTTGGGACCTGTCACGGTCCACCATTACATCCGCAGAACTTACGCCTGACGCTATTCCATACCGATTGGAGTCTCTCGGCTGGTTCAAGACCGTGCTGCGCTTCATTATCGGCGTTCTCATCATCTTTGCCTGGAGAGAGGTCATGAAACCACTTTTGCTGCGTTTTCTGCCCCCTGTCTTCCGGGGCCTCGAGAAAGCTGGTTTGCTGCTTCCCCGACGATTTTTTACCCGTGCCTCGTACGTATCTATACTCCTTGTTTATTCCATTTTCAATGAATATACTAACAAAAAATGAAGTGAGTACAAGACAGTGCCCGGACATCTCAAAGACGAAGAGGTCATTCCAAACTTCTCCGACCTTCCTTCTATCCTCACATCCATCCGACATCCCCGTCGAAGGGCCATCTCGATCGGACCCCAGTCTGAGGCCGATGCGTATGAAACACTCGCTTATAGGGAAAAACGTCGACGTGAAAGCATTTCCGAGAACTTGCACGGTATCCCTAGTACGTTCTTTCTGTAAAGCCCCTCACCTGTACTAGAATTAAACTTAACGGTCTAGGCGATGCCACCAAACGGTCCGTGTCCAAGTTGGAAGAGTACGAGTCTCAGATGGGCACGGTCAGTCCCCGTCTAGCCCTGACTTCCGCCCAGAAAACTTCTGCAGCCGCGGGCGCTCTTCAGGAGTCCGGCGAGCCGTCCATGGAAGACGAGGAAGAAATGTTCTCCATGATCAAGAAACCGCGTGTTCGTTATGATGTCGAGGTAGTGACGAGGTTAATTGTATATATGGGTAAGATTTGTTCCTTTGGCTACTGCCTCAAACGTTGTTCTAACCTTTGTTCAAATAGGCATCGGTCTGATTGTCGTGGATTATATGGCATACGTGTTTGATTTTCTAGGTCTGGCGCCTTAAAGGGTCTTGACTTATGACTGCCTTAATTTTTTTTTTCCCTTTTTTTTTCTTTGTATTGATTGACATGATATTCTGCATGAGGTCATATTTTTTTCTTCTCTGCCTGTTTTTATACATAGTTCTTCTTTCTCCTAGATTTTTCTCTTCAGCCTTGCTAATACAATCTTTCGAATCATTACGTTTACCTAGGTACTACGTACGTACGTAGAGTAGCAATGAGACTGACCTAGATAAATTCTGAAAATAGTAACTAAATGACGGAATAGTCGTAGTATGTTGCCGATACAGTCTTAAATACAGGCGACACACCCATTGATAGACATAGGAATTATATAACTGAAACACATACCATACCCGTTCAGCGAAGATACTTCCAGTCATTAGAAAGCAGATCACCTTGCTGCATGAAACTCGGAGAGATAACAACACCCTGCGCATCCTCTTCCGGGGTGAGAATACTCCTCCACGTAAAGTATATCTTGTATGGTTCCATCAACCCATACTTCCCGCCCTGCGACACCAGAAACCCCATATCGGTGAGCCTCGTAATGCACCAAATGGCAAACCCATATCTGCGATACGGCGCAAAGGGGACGTTTTGCAAAGGGGAATTCTTGTGGTCTGCAGTCACCATTTTATAGAACTCATATCCAATGGGGGCCTCTTCGATTTCGTAGTTGATGTCCACGTACCTTTCGAAGCCCGGTGGGACCTTTTGCAATGGTGGAGGCGGCGGAGGGAAGCAGTGTGAGTGGTAGCCCTTGTTGTTTATGCCTGTAAAGGGCTGGTGCAAGAAATTTGCCAGTGAAAGCTCCGTTAGTGGTTCTGATCTCATCATCATGGTAACCTCGTTTAGATAGTCGAGCACGGTGAGGTACTGCTCGCTCTCCCACGCGGGGTTCCATATACAGCGAGACGAGGGATTATGAAAAACGTATAACATGTTGTACATATTGTTTGTTACCAGGCGGCTGCGATCCTCGGGAGGCCAATGGTTCAACGCACCCGCACCCGCAACGGCCTTCAGGCTGAAGAATGCCTGCAGCCGCCATAGCACTCGGAGAATCCTCTGCTCTTCTACATACGATGCCGGCCCGGTCTTCTTTGGCCGGTAGGACCGGCCCTGTGATTGCTGCTTAGAGTATAGTAAACTTTGCGGGGTGAAAAGGGTGTCGAGGTCGCTGTTCTGCAGACACTGCGGCTTCATGCTCAAGGATTTCTCGACGTAGTAGTCCAGACAGGCATGGGCCACGCTATGCGTAGTATGTGCCAGCCCCACGAAATAATACATAAACCGCGGATCCTGGGTGGTCTGCCAGGGCTGGCACGGCTTTTCCCGGCACATGTACTTGATGACATCCTTGATGTCCGAGTACGAGGCTGGCGACGTGCGTGCGTTGACTACGATTCGCATGAGCGCCTGAATGCAGGCAGGCACGTCTGACATGACGGCCTCGACCACCTCGTGGGCCACGCCCATGAATATTGCGTGGAAACGTCTGGAGGCATTGATGAGGCTCCAGAGACAGGAGAAGTTCGGGGCATACTTCATGATGTCGATCAAGATCTCCGTGGGCAGATGCCACAGCAGGGACTCTTGAGTGCGACGAGACTTGCGTAGAGCAGCCATGTCGACGTGTATATATATAAGTATATATAAATAAATAAGTATATACCTAGTATATATATAGTCTTGAGTGTGGAATGGATTGAATGGATTCAAGCCTTAACGCCGAGGCACAAAGCCAAGCCTTGTGGGTGCCTGACGGCAGCGGGGGGCGGATCATGGATGCCGCAAATACGGGGCACCAATCACGTGCCCCGTTAGCGCGCGGGAGAGCGTCACTTCGCAAGTTCGCGCGCGTCTGTCGTGTATAGCTTCAATTTTCTGAACATCAGATTCACCACCGCCGCTCCCCAATCCGTCGCCGCTCACTATGACAACCACCACCACGCGTCCCGTCAACAGAGCCAGGAGGAAGTGACGCGCGCTGACTCTGCGTAATGTATCGCCCTAGGCCCAATTGAGCTTCCGCCCAGAGACAAAACAAAAAAAAAGAGAGAAAGAAGAGACTGCCTCAGGCTCTCGTTCCAAGGTTGCTCTCTCTGTCCTCGTTGCCCCGCCATTGTTTGTCTTCTTTCACCACACATAAACACCTCTTCTTTTCTTCCCCTCTCTTTCTCTTCCACTCATCTCAACCCTCCCCGCAATTCGTCTTCCAAGAACACTCACTCGTTCCCACTTGCGACTTGTTAGCTTAGCTACCTAGCTGTTGAAGAATTGAACAAAGTTGGCTTCTGTCTTCCTGCCTCGTCTGGCTCTCTGCTCGATTTTTCATCCTGCTTTTCTCTCTCTCTCCCACACACTTTTTCTTCCACAAAAAATCTTGGAGGTCAGCTCATCCGCACCTGTCTTCCACCGTGCGGCGCGTCCAAGAACTCTCAACTCAACCTTTTCTTGACCTCTGTCACTTCGCCTTACGATACGTGCTTCGCATGCACGTCCTTCTTTCAAGTGACTTGAGATCCTGGTCACTATCTTACACCCTCTCCCTCGCGTCGTTCACCACCCCTTCGAGAATACGAACGTGATATGGACGATATCTCCTCTTGAATCCCAAATTTCTGAACATCAGCTTTATTCTCTCCCAAGAGAAGTTGATTCAGGACTTTTCTTCTATTACTTTTTTTCTCATATTACTTTTCTCAATTCAATTTCAAAACACATTCAACGAATATTCATTCCCTGAAGAAAATAAGGGAAAATGGATTTCGACACTTTCATGAGAGATGCAGATGCAGATGGCACTGCTGAAGAAGACTACATGGAAGACGTCCGCCCCACCCACGCCCGAGTTTATTACACCATTCAATCCACCTCCCGACTACGTCGCGTCGCTCCCATAATCTCAGACTACGAGTACGAAAGTTACTTAGCAAGTCAGAACAAACGTCATGTGTTCGACGATCCCCTGCCACTGCCGTATCAGGTAAAAGTAAGACCTGATGCTTCAAAGGAGTTGCATGATCCGATGGACTACAAGCGCTTTGGCAGGATGGCTGAGTGGAGAAAACGCCGTCGTTTGGAAGAGGAAGCTGAGGAGCGCGAATATAAACGTCGTCGCATTGCCGAGGTGGCTGCACGAGGTGAAGCGCAAGAAGTTGTACCAGGAGCCAGCTCTGAAGTCGTTGCGGAAGGGGCTCAAGAAGCTCGTCCTGAAGTCGTGCCTGAAGCTGTTCCTGAAGTGCCTGAAGCTGAAGTTCCTAAAATGCCAGATGTGCCAGAAGGCCAGGCAAATGTCGTTGCGCCTTTGGAAGCCGCCTTCGCTCCTCGAATTGAAAATGAACATGATGTCGCTGTCGATAATGAACCCCTTGGTGGACACATTCACGCAGATGTCCAACCAGCCCCCGGGCTATTCAGGGCCGCCCACCTAGCTATACAACAGTGTGTTAGGTCTGGCGTGCAGATAGCCAACACGCTTCGGCGCCACTTCGCACGTGAGGAAGCCAGAGAGACCACACATGCTGAAGACAGCGAGGATGATGATGATGATCTCTTGTCTGATAGTGCTCAGTTGCAGGCTGAGATGGCGGAACACATTGCCCATTTGTCTTCTCTTTCCGCTGCCATTCCCTCAGTCGATGATGGAGCAGCTTCTCAGCTGCAAGCTGAACTTGCTAGCTACGCTTCCTTATTTCCGCCGCCTGTTATCTTCCCACCACCCACCGTCTCCACGAATGCTGCTAACTTGGTGCCTCAAGATCAAGTCATGGTTGACTCAGACGCCATGGCTTCGGAAAATGTCTTGCATCCAGCAAATGATCTTGCACAGGAAGCACCCGCCGTCGCCGTTCAAGAGCCAGAGGCACCCGCCGTTGCCATTCAAGAACCAGAGGCACCCATTGTTGCCATTCAAGAACCAGAAGCACCCACTGTTGGCGTTCAAGCTCCAGAAGCATCCGCCGGTTCCAATGAGTCTGGCGCGGTCATGTCGAACACCAGCGGACAGGCCGGTGTCAATGCAGTGTTTAGCCCTCCGCGGTATAGGCCCTGGCTTTATGAACCGTTGACCCGTCGTTACACTGCCCTCACACAAAGGGATGGTCGTACTAGAGTTGTGCGTGGGCGTACGCGCAGCTACTACATCGCCCCGGACGCAGACGTGGATGAGGCCGAGCTCGCTCGTCAACTAGAAGCGGAGGAAAGAGGCGAGCCATACCCGCCCGCAGAACCTGACGTCCCAACCGCAGAAGGCATTGAGAATGTCCAGGATGTCCTTCCACAGCAGGAGGGTATTGACCAACAGCCCGTCGCTGAAGCAGTCGTCCCTCAGCTACCAGCTGACGGTGCACAAGAGGCAGAGCCGCAGCTCGCCGCAGAGCCACAAGATGGTGCAAATGTTGAAGAAGAAGAGGAGGAGGAAGAGGACGATGGTCATGGATGGCGGTACCGACCAGGCGTGCCACCACTAATGCCTTGGCTGCGGAGACGTCGCATTCGTCCTGTCGCCCCAGTTGCTCCCGCTGCCCCGGCAGCTCCTGAGATTCTGGCAGCTCCTGAGATTCCGGCAGCTCCTGAAGCTCTCGTTGCCCCAGCTGCTCCTGTTCCAGCAGTCCCTATATTCCCTGCTCCTGTATTCCCTGCTCCTGTTGTTCTCGCGCCTACTCTCCATGCGGCTCGAGTTGCTCCGGTTACTCCGGCTCGGCCTCGACGGGAGATTGAAACAGAAGTTGAAGAAACAGCAAATCAGTTGGCGGCTGCTACAGTTGCCGCAGAGGAAGACGTGCCTAGACTGCCACGCGATGGTGATCCTACTGGTCGTAGCGTGAGCTGGTGGGTAGGCGATACTCCTCTTGGAAGGCCTGTTTCTGCTGTTCGGCTATTCCATATCGATTCCCCTCCCGTGCAGCCAAACCGTACTGCACCGCTTCATCTCGCAGAATGGCAAGCTATCGAAGAAGAGAACCGTCGACGAGAGCAAAGGGAACGAGAGGAAGAACGCCAACAGCTCATTGAAGAGAAAAGGGAGACCTTGGGACGCGTAGGCATAGCACCTGGAGAGCCCCCTGTCACACCCTTGTCGGATAGTTGGGAGGAACACTTGGCGAGACTCATGTCTGGCCCACCACATCGCACTCTTGTCTCGACTTTGGAGGGTGCCGAATTAACCAAGCAGAAACTGGAGACCTGCTTCACGCCAATGGCCTGGCTTAATGATGAAGTCGTGAACGGCCATCTCGCTCTTATTATCGACTACCTTCGCCGAGCAGCGAATAACGTCAGCCGTACCTCTGTACCCAAATATTACGCTTTCAACAGCTTTTTCTACGCGAAATTGCGCGAAGGAGGATATGAATCCGTGAAACGCTGGACGCGGCGCGCAAAAATCCACGGAAAAGCGCTTCTTGACGTTGAAACACTCTTCATCCCCGTCCACGAGCATGCTCACTGGACCTTGCTCGTTATACGCCCAAAGACCAGAACCATTGAATACTTCGACTCGCTCTACTCACACCCACAGCCCTTCATCGACAATGCGAAGGAGTGGCTGAAGGGCGAACTAGGAGACCTCTACGATGAAGAAGAATGGTTCGTTTTGAATTCGCCTTCTCCGCAACAGGATAACGGCTGCGACTGCGGAGTCTTCCTGCTCACTACCGCCAAGGCTATTGCTCTGGGCCTGGAGCCCACGGTGTATGGGCCATCGGACATCTCCCTCATTCGGAGGAAGATTGTCGCAGAGCTCATTAATGGTGGGCTGAGCGGCGATTTTGAGCCGGCAAGTGATGCTGGGAAGAGGCGATTGTAAGGGGAGAATCGCCTCTTCCCAGCATCGCAATCGCACATTGGCTATCCAAGAGATACCGGAGGTAGCCCGAACATACTGCTAATATACAAAAAAAAGAAAAACAAAAAACAAAAAAAAAAAAAAAGGAGGAGATGACGAATATGAATATGACGATGATTTTTGATGATTTGATGATGTGATGATGTGATGTGATGAGTATGATTTTTGTTTTTCGATGTCTTTTGCATCCATTGGCGCTTGTTTTTTTATGTTTGTGTTTGGAGTACCTCCTGCATCTTTATTGCATCTGTTTTTGTTTCTTCTCTTTTATGTTTAGAGTCCTCCCTGCATCTGTTTTTTTTTTCTTTCTTTCTTTCCCAGCTGTCCTGTCTCCCGCGCAGCTGCTTATTGTCAACCAGAGCGCACCCCCCAACTCCCAATCATGTGATTATTGTACTTCAAATGGCGATGTTTGTGTAGGTCCCTGGAGGCCTCCAAACTCCCATTTGCCGAGTTGGATTACTTGATCCTTTTTTTTTTTTTGTATTTGGGGGGTGCGCTCTGGTTGACAACTTTTTTTACCTTTCTTCTTCATGTTTTATGTATTATGTCAAATGATACCCCCATTGTCAGTTGAAGGGCCTCCTCCTGACATAGCGGCATATTAGTGATGGCGTTTGTACGGGTGTTTTTACCTTTTTTTTCTTTTGGCTGCTATTTTCGCGGTGGTTGTTTTTGTGTCTGTGTATTATAGAGTTGGTGGGGGAGGCTAGTTTTGTATTTTTATGCATTCTGTGTATGATTATTCATTTGGAGATGCATTTATAATGGATGTTGTTAATCTATAAATCTTCCAATTCTATTGCCGAGTAATTTAGGTAGGAAGTAGAAGGAGGAGTAAGAAATGGATATCTGATTGTATGGACGCAAACGATTCTATCGATACAGCTCGGGATATTAAATACAAAAGCCAAGTCCGGTCTCTATACTACTACTCTCTCACTTCGTGCATAATAATAGACGGGTGCAAGTCACATCTCCGGCGCACCTTGATTCACCACGTTGTCGATACGACAGACTACATTGCAGGGTCTGGGAGCCTCGCCGGTCAAGTTGTAAGCCATCTCGATCCATTCAATGCCTAGATGCACGCTGTCGCCAACGGTCAAATTGCCTGACCACAACCCACCGTCACTCCACACGTTGATCATCATTCTGCTCGGATCGACTGGGACTCCATATGCGAGACTGGCTTGCAGCTGGTTTTCGACGTACCAGCGAGACATTCCGGGAAACCAGTCGAGTCGATAGGTTGACCATGTTGTCCAAGGGACGGGGGCATCTGCGGCTATTTGAGAGCCAGGTATGACTATGTTGCGCACTGGGTCGTAGTCAGGTTGGTTTGCATAGTGCACGCGGGTCGGAGGATCAGAGGTTAAGATTTCAATGTCCGATTCGCTGGTAGTAGAAAAGTATGTGAATATGCCGACGCATGCACCTACTGAAGGTGGTAACTGTGATGCAACGCGCTGGGTTTGAGGCATTTCCATGGTATCAAGGTTTGCCATCTCCGTGACTTCTTCAGCTCTTTTGCCGAAGACATTAGTTTGTGCCAGTGGCGGCGAGAGAATCGGTTCGTCGTGCCCAAGAACGCGAAGTCGAATTCGAAAAGAGACGTGCAAGAAGGTTGAAATGCCGGTCTCAATCTCTGCAGTCGAGGAGTACGTATCAAATCTCTGGGTTCGCATGGCAAGGAAACTGGGGCCACCAGCGAGAGACCTGGTAAGAAAGACATTCTGATGCGAGTTCGCTATGGGGATAGGGAAGAGAAGAGAGCCGCTTCGATGCCACTCCTGGCTCTGCCAATCACTCGCAAATGGTGTGTCCTTGAGTAGCAGGGGTACAAAATTTTGCCCAGGGGCTTGGTTCGTGGTGCCAGCGTTTGGTGCTGCGGGCTGGGGTTGGGAGTCATTGGCACCGAGGACGTTGAGCGGGACCTGTCGAAAATCCCAGAAGTGATGGTGCTGAAAGTAACCAGGGTCTGGTCCTGAGACGCTGTAGCAGTCGCAAGCTGTTCCAGGGGGGAACTGTCTTTTCTCATTGGTGGTCGAGTTTACGGGCAGGGTGCTCTGGGTGGGATCCAGCAATGCCAGAGCAACTGGCACAGCCGTGATGGCTGCCAGCACATAGAGGAGGAGGGTGTTGAATTGCATAGCGTTGTAAGTATGAGGAGTAGCTGCAAGTATACCGAGTTATCCAATACGTCGTAGTAGCTTGATGCGAGAAGGCGAAGTGACAGACGTGAAGACTGAGAGTGAAGACTGAAGTCGGCCAACTCGAGGTTCTTTCCTTGAATGCGCATCCAGAGCAGAGGAAGGAGCCATGCCTGCCGCTCAGAGGCGAGGAATGGAAACAACCACTCCGGTTTCCTTTTTAGGAAATACGAGACCTGTAAACTATCACCGTCTTCTCCTTCACTCGAACATCATCTTGAAATATCGAGCCTTCACGATGGCGGGACCCATTACTGTTTGATTGGCTCGTAAATGCAATCCTAGCTTAAAAAGGAGACATGCGCAGAGACTAACCACTTTGAAAGCGTATCATTCGATGAGCCTTTCACTGATATCAATCCGAATGGTCTCTTTTCCCGTACCTAGGTATGCACATGAGGTCGTTGTCTTTTCTGTCCAGTTGAACATCAAAAGACAAACACGAACTTGACACTTTGTGAATCTGGAGCCATTATCGAATACCTACCTGGAAGAAGAATACGACAGGGCAATAAACTCACCTATGACTCTCTCAACTAGGGACAACCACTGAAACAGTGGCTTCACTTTCAAATGAGCTGGCTCTCATTACATATGGGCAATGCTGTTCTCCCCCTTCCATCCAGACAGAAACCGAAACAAGCTGCTAGTGAATTCCCCTTTCACCCCTTTTTACCTACTTAGGTAGGTACCTTCTTCAGTTTGATATGTGTGACTGACTATTTAGGAGCGAGCTGCTATGTTATTCGGCAACTGTAGACGGTTAATGAAAAGACTCAATTGCCTAGATACTCCTTAACTCCGCGTGTGTTATGTATTGCCCTCATGGAAGAATTTTTAAAATACTATATATATACTTGAGTGAGATCATTCTATTAAACTGCAACGTATTTTCCGGTAACTAGTTTGCGCGTCATTTGAACTTCCTTCCATGTAGTAGTGCTCGTCAATGATGATGTAGACGTCGCAACGCCTTCATCAGCAAACGGATCACGCTCCTCAACAGCAGGCGCAGCGCTTTCGGCGACACTCAAGCCAAGACGAGAAGACGAATCTGTTGTATGGTGCTCGAATTTTGCTTCTACTTTGCCTTGGCGTGGCCAGCTGGCTGAACTCGTGAATCGGGCCAGGAACTTTTCTTCTCCTCCGGGTCGGATTTCTAGTTCAGGCAGTTTCCACACAACCCCAGAATGCTTGCGACGGAACAAGGCCCCCGTGTTGGGGTACATGACGGCGCTTGTTGCACGCACTACTTCACGGGGTTGCTTAGTGGTTTCATCTTCTGGGCTGAGGTTCAGGTTGACCGTGATCGCAACATTCTTCAGAAGAATAGACTTCGAGGCGGTGTTGCCTACAAAGGCGGGGTTGACAGAATAGAATACGATAACGCTGGCCTGGAACTCTTCAATGTGCCACACTGGCCGAAACAAGACCGGCGAATACGACGACAGATCCGTGGGCGAAAGATGCAATTGATACTTGAAGGCAACTGTTGGAACGGAGCGAGTGATTTTGTCCACAGCGACATTGTATTCTCCTCTTTTATCGTCATCGTTGGTCTTAGATATCTCCGTCACAAAATGAGGGTTTGCTGCGACTTTTTCGAGTAAGGCAAAATTGTCTAGGCGAACTGTGCTCTCGGATGTGGTGAAGCCCGCTGTGGCATTGTATGCCAATGCAAGTTCGCCAACGACAAATGATTTCGTAACGTTGCCATTTTCAAACCAGCTGTTCACAGTTTCAATTATAGATGCATTGAGACCGGGCTCATGCAGTTCTGGGTGAGCAACAGGACCTGAGATGGTATGCAAAGCATGCGAAGAATGGACTGACGTTGTGTCTGACATCGCCCGGTCCTCGTGAGATGGAGACACTGCTACTTGAGATAATGTGGCTGCTGCTATTGGAGCGGGCGCTTCTTGTTCTTCACTAGGAGAAGTAGCTGGTAATGGACGAGACACTGTTGTTGGAGGGAGAATTTCCGAAGCTGCAGATGGCGATATAAACGCCGTGTTCCGAACATCGCGACGGCCACGGATGGTACTCGCGTTTCGTCTGACTCCAGACTGCAAGCCTTGCTGTGTGATTTGTCAATGAAATCCATTATCAAAATACTATTCATTGCAGGCGCAGAGTCCCAAGCTTACCAAGCGTAGAGTATTTGCCACGTCGTCCATGGCTTGTTTGGCTTGGTTTTCGTCCTCATGTATTGGCTGATCCCGAATCGTCAGATTGAGACCAGTGTCGTCGAGCCTTGAAACGGTTTACTTAGCACCAACCTCAAGCATTTTAAAGGTGATAAAACATACCCTGATGCTTCTCTCTGGGCCTGCGTAATATCGTCAAGAAGTCGTGGCCTTTCAGAATACCCTTCGGAGTCAATATGACCCTGCAAGAATACCTACGTATTAGTATGAATAAGATACGCGAAGGCGAGATCTACATACCTGGTTCGTTGCCGCTGAAAGCTCGGCGGCTCCATGATTAGACGCCATTCCGTTTGTAGCTGCGGCCGTTTCTATTGTTTCTGGGATCGCAGGAATGAACGTGGAATCTTCATTTCCATGAGTGTCCCGACTTGCAGGTATTGTACCCGACGGACTACCCAGAGACTCGCTAGCAATGCTGGGTGTGTCCCGGCCCGGCGGGGTGGATGGAAGCTGCGCATGCACATTCTGAGATGAATCTCCTCGACGAAATCCAAAAGCTGGCCGGCTTTTCTTTTCCGAAGACGGAAGCGACATGCCAGATCCCAAGACGACGCTCTTGCGGCGGTTCATCACGGTTCCGAGCCTGCGGAGACCACCTATCCTTGGGGTATTTCTGGGTTCAGGAACTAAATTTAATGTCAGCATTTGTCATATAAAGTTGACTCCGTGATTGAAAGTACCTGGAGGAGGTTCACGAATGACACGGCCTGATCGGTTGGAATATTGGCTCGCTGCGTCATCTTGAATCGGCGGCGGCGGAGGGAGTTCAGGGACGGCAGTATGCGCAGGAACTGACGCTGTAGGCGCCCTAATGGCTTGCCTTGGTGAAGGCTCCCGTCCTCCATTCAATCTTGCCGCGAATGTTTTGATCTCGTCCTCGGTCTGTACATTCAGCAACACGTTCAAACAGCTTTCTGCCGTCTGTCGAGAGCGTTCAATTTGGTCCACCTCATGCGTTTGCAGCTGAGTGAGCACATCTCGAAGATGGTTAAGTCTACTCTCATCAATTGCTTGAAGCTGTTCGAAGACAAACGGTACCCGCGATTCCCATTGTTGAGTAGCCTCGGTCACGGCAGAGGACGCAGCGGCAATTTTGTCTGCTCCTCGGTGGCCTTTCTCCCTGGCCTTGTCCAGCTTCTTCTGTGCGGTATCCAAACTCTTTGCTAGATTTGCCAAATCAGCTTGCACGGTAGGCATTAGGCTGAGCTCCCGGTTTTTCGATCCATAATCTCTCAGCGGCCGTTCCACGTCGTCCTCAATTTTTGATGCGAGCACTTCGTGGGAGGCAGCGAGCGCCTCAGTAGCAGCAGTTATGCGATTCCAGGGTAACTGAAAAACGCTAGGTCGAGTTAGAGAGCGTAGCCGCGCGATGCGAATGGGCTCGACTCCACTTACCCCAGAGAGGCACCTCCTTCTAATTGGGGTCTTCTGGCGAGTTTCCGCAGGCCTTGGACATACAATTCCTCAACGCGTCTCCGTTCCTGCTCAGGGACTTCCGGGTCAGCACCGTCTGATATTGGCGGGTTCCGCGGTGCGGGTCATACCTGTAGCCAGTCCGCTATATCGGCGTTGACCTTGTTAATGAGACGAATGCGATCATTGAGGACGGTGGCGGCCTGGTGCGGCTGCAACACGGTCTATGCAGTGATAAGATGTCTCAGCGCAAGTGAGGAAGACAAGATATAGCAAGTGACTCGACGTACCAACAATGCCGGATATTCCTGCCTCGACAGTTCCATCGCTGCTACAGTGGGGCCAAGGGCATAATCAACCTGGAGAGGCACAGCAAAATCGGAATACGCCAACAATCAAATAACCAATACTCGCTTGGCTTGACGGCTTTGGGCACAGTCAGAGAGTCTTTCATCGATGCAATTCGCAGGAAGGACGTCCGGGAGGTTCGCGAAGGCTAAGTTGAACTAACGCAGTTAGTACGGGATGGCTCCACTTGCGATTCCGAATCCGGAAGGCGGAAACAAATATTGCCGAATTGGGATATTTTCCTCTGTTAAGCTGTTTAGGCGAGTTCTGTCTGTCTTGATTCTTGAATGACATTAAAGTAGTTACCTGTATGTTACTTTCACTGTATGCACTATGCTCTGTTCTCTGCTCCCTATTCTATGTATGATGTTCCTTCGCTGTTCGTAGGCGAAGTTGCGAACTGCTTCCTTCCCTTACGTCATGTCATGCGCAAGTCCCGTGATTGGCCAATCAGCGTAGCGTCTCTTCTTCTTTCCATCTCTACGGAGTACCACCACAACAGCACAACAGCACAACATGCCGGACGACTGGAAGGCAGCCCTTGGTTTTAGCGACAGACTGACTACAATTCAGTCAATGTGAGTATCTAATCCTGCTCTTCTTTTTCTTATCCCTCGGCCAGTTCTCATCGCTGCGCAGCACTTCCGCCTATCGCCATGCGTCGCCCTCTGCAAGCTTTGCCGAAGCTCAGTCGCATGCTACCCGTTATGAGAACGAAGCCTACAACAAGGCTGTCTCAAAGGTCGGCATCGCTTTTTGAAAGAGTGTTCGTTTTTGTCTCGGTAATGGAGGGTCGCTCACCGTGCGAGTAGCTAGAGTACGATTCCTTGTGCCAGCAAGTAATCGACGAAAGTGAGGCCCGACATTCGGCTGCGCCAGTAATCAGTAGCCCCAAGCCCCCGCCAGACGAAGAAGAAGAAGACTATGATGTCAAGGATGCCATCGCAATCGGCGCATACAAGCGCTGCATACATCGTTTCGATGGCGTGATGTCTACCATTTATCGATCTCGGTCTGCTAATGGCACCCTGGTCGCGTTGAAAGTCACGACTCCTCATCTGATGAGGGCTCCACATGACTCTAAGCGAGAGGCACGGCTTCTGCGAGAGACGAAGAATAGGCATGTTATCCCCCTGCTTGAGGCCTTCGATTTGGCCGGGGGTAAATTTATATTGGTTTTCCCCTACATGCGGTACAACTTTGAAGAGCTGCTTCGTCAAGATATTTTGACGCCCTCTCAAATCAAGTCTCATCTGAGGGATTTGTTTAGCGGGTTAGCACACGTGCACGAGCTCGGTATTATTCACAGGGATGTTAAGCCCTCGAATATTCTGTTGGAAACGCCTGCCGGACCAGCATATTTATCTGACTTTGGAATCTCATGGAAGGAAGGCGATCCAGGCTCGGAGCCAGCAACACAAAAGATTAGCGAAGTTGGCACTACCGGCTACCGGCCGCCTGAAGTTCTGTTTGGCTCGACAAATTACAACACGAGCTTGGATTTGTGGGCTGCTGGCTGCGTCGTAGCAGAAGCAGTGGGTGTGCATCATCGCCAGCTTTTCGACTCGGGAGATCTTGGTAGTGACCTGGCTCTTATCCGATCCATATTTACCACCTTGGGGACTCCAAACGTCCATGTGTGGCCGGTAGGTATTAAGATCATTGCTTCCTCTACGTTATCTAACAGTCTAATAGGAATCCGCAAGACTTCCAGACTGGGGCAAATTTGAGTTCTACGAATATCCCGCTAAGCCGTGGGAAGAAATCCTCCAGGGAGCGTCGACTCAAGGCCGCGATTTGGTTAGCAAGCTGATACGTTACGAGAGCTCCTCGAGGCTGACGGCTACGCAGGTACGAAAGTCTTGAATGCGGTAGTAGAGAATGATGCTAACTTGAACTATCTAGGCTTTGAATCATCCGTTTTTATCGTTGCAGTAAACCGTGTCTGTGTAGTTTTGTATCTATGTAGTTTTATTTCCTCTATAACCTTGAAAACTGAATGTGGGGCGATGCATAGATCTAGATGCATTCATAGTTATCTCTTCTAAGTTGATCTATTCGAAGCAGCAGTCGACTCGATCTGTGTAATATGTATCCTCCATTTTATCTAGGATCACGCTAATATTGAGCGTTCAGCAGCAGCTGTCCTTAGTACAAGATCCGCGGCTCTCCGACAGAATTCGTGCTGACACAGACAGCCAATCCTCGCTCACTTGGGAAATTGAGATCTCGGGCCTCAGGCGCCTTAGCGCGTGACCGGGGTTGCAGCCTGGGGAATTCCAGCCGTAATTTTCGCCATGGTTATGCATCGCACTAGCCGTGTTGGGAAATGCCAATGTGCAAACACGGGCGAACTCGCGCTACTGATTGGCCAGTGCCTGAGATGCCGCTCTCTGCAAAACTCAAACCCCGATTAGCGCCAACGCCACATTACCATCGCGTTACCAGGCACAATACGGCGTTAGGCCGCTGTCGTTGGTGGGTTTGGCCCGTGCGACCCCGTACTGGCCCGTACTGTTACCCGCGTTACAGCGTGCGTATTGTTTTCATTTCAACTTTCAACCCTCAGGCCGGGAAACAATGAAACATAGCCCGCCCCGTCGCCTTCCCTGCATAATCATATCCTTAATTTTTCCCTCTTCCTCAGCTCAACGTCTAAGTTCCTCGTGGCTCCGACATTCTTTGATGTGGTGAGCCCCTCCCACTCCAATACATTCATTCTGCTGTAGCCTGGATGCTCGTCGCGTATGTTGTTTAGCTCGCACAGGCTGTGGTCTGAATTCGCTCTTTACCCCACGTTCTCTTTCTATCTTTCCTCTTTCGATCTTTGATCCTTTGACGCTGGAAACCGAGTCCCAGCGCTCTGTCGTCACGTTCACTACCAATCATCTAACGACTCGCGACATTCTTCTTCCATTAGCATACTTATATGCTCTCAATCTCGCTCCTTTGGTGACGAGGAACCTCAACACCCCCGCTTGACTGTCAACGCTTGACTAGTCATCACCATGTCACACGGCCATTCTCACCGTCATGAGAGACGGAACTTCCTGTCTAATCTAGACAGTTTCCTGGGAATTGGCCAGGATAAGAAGACGACAACGTCAGCCGTTCAAGAAGTCACCGTGACCCCAACAGTATATGTTACTGCGTCGGCCACCTTCTCCGGCCCAACAGGAGGATATGTCACTGGATCTGATCCTGCCAGTTCTGCACCCACGTCGTCAGCCGTTGATCTTCCAACTGCGTCTTCTCAGACGTCAACAGTAGCTCCAGAGACCACCAGTCAGCCTCCTACATCAACCGTCTCGAAAAGCTCGGCAAGCTCAACTAGTTCCAGCACCACGAGCTCGAAAAGTTCTTCAACCACCTCGGCAACTACTACCTCGTCGACAAGCTCATCAACCATTTCTTCGACGACCTCAAGCCAGTCTACGTCCACTTTTTCAACGGTCACTTCCACAACTGCCTCATCGTCCATCACTTCAACCACCAGCGCACTAGATCAAGTTTCCTCATCGACAGCTTCTGCTTCTTCCACTGCATCTGCATCGAGCTCTAACGGCATTTCTACAGGTGCTAAAGCAGGAATTGCGATCGGCGTCATTTTGGGAGTGGGTGTGATTGCAGGATTGCTTCTCTTCTGGCTGCGCAAACAGAGAAAGAACAGAGAGCAAGCGGAAGCGGCGGTAGCAGCAGAAAATGAAAAGTTTAGTGCACCAAGACAAGCGCCATCACCACCACCAGTGGCCCCTGTTCCCGCACCGTCAATGGCACCATATCCTTCGGATCGATCGAGACGTTCTCTTGCCCCTCGAGTCAGCTTGCGTCCAATTACCCAATTCAATCCTCTCTTCAACCAACCTGCGGAAGGAGCTGCTGCTGCTGCTGCCGGCACTGCAATGGCCACTACAGCCGGCGCAGCTGGCCTTGCGCATATTGATGAGACGTCCGAGCGCCCCTATGGCGGCTCGGCGCATATTCCTCCACAAGCCGAAGCTCGTCAAGATCCATTCACAGATCCTGCTAATCCGTTTGATAATGGCTCCCACACGGGGCCTCCTCCCCCTCCTATTTCCAAGGATGCGCCTTCAGCTTCGTCTTCAGTGCGGGACCTGACCCCCTCGCCTACCGGCAGCATTTCTGAGATTCCTAGCCCTCCTGCCGTGCCTGAAACTTCCACTGAGCCAATCGAAGCTGCCGCCGCTGGTGCAGTAGCAGCTGCAGCTGTAGGAGCTGCGGCTGTCAACCGGGTTTCAAAGTCTGAGGAGAAGCCTGCTGAAACACGTACTCAGTCTCCCGAATATGTTGAAAGTCCCAGCTCCCGGCCCCAATCACCAGTTGTAGGTGGTGCGCCATTCTCCAGCAACGTGCACCGTGTGCAAATGGATTTTACACCTTCTTTAGCCGATGAAATGGAGCTCCGTGCTGGTCAGTTAGTGCGGTTGTTGAAGACTTATGACGACGGATGGGTAAGATCTAATCTTTTCAATAAACCAATTGGTCATTTTTACTAACCTCCAAATAGACCCAGTGCTCTAGCATGGATGGCTCAATTAAGGGTATCGCGCCTCGCACCTGTCTCTCAGCACGACCGCTGCAGCCTCGACGCCCACCAGGAGCTGGACCTAACGGTCCTCCTGGTCCTGGTCCGCGAGGCCCGCCAGTTATGGGACCAAATGGTAGACCCATGTCCCCAGCTGGAGGCCGCATGGGACCCCCGCCTGCCCAAAGAGGTGGTCCTCCACGTTTCTACAGCGACGGTCGTCCTATGACACCCACCCATTCTGGTGTGCCACAATTCCCACCTCCTCCAGGGAGCCCCCGTTCAATGTCTCCGGGACCTGGTCGTTCTAGTGTTGATGCACCACGCCCGTTGACATCGGGAGGTTCACGCCCAGCCAGCCCAGCTGGTAGACGATCACGTAGCAACAGTGCCAGTGTTGGCCAGATGGGTGGACGTCCGGCTATTCACCATGGCCAGAGTCCTCTTGCTCCACCAACTGGTCCTTTGCCCGGGCCTCCAGCTCCTGTTGCAGCTCCAGCTCCTGTTGCAGCTCCGGCTCCTGTTGCAGCTCCGGCTCCTGTTGCAACTCCGGTTCCGTCCGGACCTCTTCCTCCACCACAACTTCAAATAAATGGACGACCTCAGTCGCCTATCGAGAGGAAGCCTGTCGGCGGTCAGCAGTAGCAGCAGATTTGGGCTCGAAGCTCTCATCTTATACGATACCCGTTTCCAGACTCTTCTACTCTCACAGGTTGTTGACGTGATGACTATCTTGTTTCTTTCCTTCATTCATTCTGTTTCTCCCCTTGATACCTTTTCTGTTGTTGTATTCTTTCAGAACACAACAGCAATATTCTTCTTTTTCTTTCTTTGAAAGGACAACCATTCCGTCCTCTCTTCTTCAGCTGTGCTATTGATCATTTAAAAGAGTATACAAAGCTCTACGTACGCGCGGTCGTCGACTTCTTTTTCTTCTTTTGCTCTTGTTCTCGATCTATTTCCTGTCAAATACTTTTTTTTCCATGTTGACTATGTTTGTGTATATAAAAGAAAGGCTTCCTTCCAACGGCATTGATTGTTTGGTGTTTTTCACAGCTGGTGCGTGGGGTTGGTGTGTTGTGCGTAGTAGGTAGATAAGTAGACTAGTTGACAGGTTCCCAATATCATCCATCCCCCTACATTTTTCAGCGTCTTCAGCTCTGGTCTTTCGGACTTAGTATGAATACATACAATATCTTGTGTTTGACATGCTTAATGCCACTCCCTTTCTATCCTGTTCTCACGCCTTGCCAATAAATTGGAAGTTCTTTCAGTTCATAAATGCGGCACCCCCAAGCCGGCAAACATCAAATTCACAATACTCAACACGCCCTCGCCAAGGATCAGTCCTGATGCAAGGACAACAACGGTCGATGATGATGCGTCTTCACCGGGGTCTACTGGTGATGTGGACGTCATTTCTGGTACAGCAGTTGCAGTTCCCTCTTCAGACCTGAGGAATGATGACGTCTCATTGTCTTCGGCTACATCCTCCGTAGCGGCAGATAAGTTGATCGGTCTATGGTAAGAAGGAGGAGGAGGAGAAGAAGAAGAACTCCGTCGAGCCCACCACCAAGCTATAATTCCACCAATAGCTCGCGCCAGCGTGAAGGAGGGAACATTAAACATGCCCACTGCAACGGCAATACCACCTGGCACAAAGGATATCCACGACGGAGGCACCCGTCTACTACTACCACCACTAAAGACTGCAGTCGTAGTAGCCACGATTCGCAAGATCGTGGTAGCAACAAATATCACACCGAACAGGACAGAGACCTGCCACGCCATGGGCGGAAGACCCTGACCAGTGACCAAGCGAGCCGTAAAAATCCAAACGAAAGCAGTGGGGATCTGGAATTGGTCGCCAGGGACCGGATAGACGTTGACGTACATCTTGTACACTGCTGTGGAGAGCACAGCGCCAAAAACGCTGCCGATTATTTGTCCGTAGAACTGCGCCTTGGGGCTTGCGCCGAGGAGATGGCCCGTTTTGAGATCTTGCATCATGTCGCCGGCCTGAAGGGCGCCGGCCTCGGAGACTGCGCCGGCGAGGAGGTTGGTGACTACGGCGGAGCGGCGGGTGTGTAGTGATGCTGGCGTGGCGAGGGAGAAGATGAGTTGGGTGAGTTTGCTGATGCCGGATACGGGGTTGAGGTCTGTTTCTCCCAGGGCGCGAACGCCCATGATTGAAAGAAGGACTGCGAGTAGAGTGGCGAGGGTGGAGAGGAATGGCGTGATGATGTCGCCAAATGCGATGTGCATGCAGATCACGTTTAGGACTAGAGTGAGCGGTAGGAATATAGCAACGGTTTTGTTGGAGATTAGTTGCGAAGATGGGGCGTCGCGTTCGTCTTCTTCAATGATAGACGACAACCCTCCTCTTTCGTTGTCGTCGTCGCCGTCGCCTTCTGCGGGCGAATAAAGAGCTGAGTATTCGACGTGATGACCAGTCCCTCGGAAGCCATTGCGTCGAAACGACTGCATCTTTGCTTTCAGCCAAGGCAGAGATCCGTATGATGTGCGCAAGATAAGCCAGCCCAGGTTTATAATAGAATCCGCGAGCATGATCGCTAAAGATACCCATATAATCCACCCTTTGCTTCCGTTTGCCCAGTCATCTACAGGGCCCGGCGCCCAACCATTATATTTTGCAATGGGGGACAGAACTGCCCAGCCTAGAACTGCTCCAAAGAGCATGTGCATCGAAGTCGAAGGGCCCATAATGATACCCTGTCCGACATAGGCCGGAGACGGGTTTACGGTCCATAGCCAGTTGTGAGCGAGAGGAATCCCAAATATGGGGAGGTCTCGGACTTGGGGCACAAAATATGAAAATAGGGTCTGTATCCTTCGTTAGCAGTCTGATAGCCACACGCAAGCAGGAATACTTGGCACAAACATAGAAGGCTGAAACAGCAAATGCTCCGATCAGTAGACGGATCTTTGATCTCCAGTCGGTACGTGCGTCACCTTTAGTATCTGCATTAGGCTGTCTAGATGCTGGAGGAGCACTCGATGCCGAAAGTATCTGACTGGGCCGTCCAGTAGTAGCAGTAGCAGCAGGAGCAGTAGCATCTCGCGCCTTATCATCCGCAGATGTCCCATGCAGCATTCGGATCATCAACGCCGTTGCAGTCCCACTCGGAAACCTGAGCTTCTCCCGAATAATCACCTCCTTGCGCAACGGAACGGCAAAGATGGCGCCAAATAGGCAAACCCCAAGACTCCATATCACCAGCTTCCAGAAGCCCACATTCAGCGGACCGCCCTCACCAACGCCACCATCGCCCGACGGGCCGTCCTCGCCATCCCTCAGAAGAAACTCCAGAGCGGGAATGACGCCGACAAAGCCACAGCCTAGCGGCATAGTGCCCACGGCACCGGCCACTGTCTGAATGAGCACATTCTCAACGGGAGTGAAGGGGAAGGAAAGATGTTTTGACAGGCTCTTGAAAACGGCAAAGCCTATCAGGGACGAGGGCATGGTCATCAGACTCATCCACCCTGTTTGAAGGCCGAAGTATGTATTGGAGAAGACGATCAGGGTTCCGATGCCGAGACCTACAAGCAACGAGCGCGGAGTGAAGCTCTGCGCGGAGGTGCTCGGTGGTGCTGGCACGTCGGCATCCACATCTCTATCCTGATTCATATCTTGATTGTCGTAATTGCCGTTGTCCAAGTTGCTATCAGCAGTCTCGAATTCTGGAGTATTATTCTCCGCGGCCACCATTGTGTGATAGTCCATGGCGTCATTGGACGGCGTTTGGTAGAAACAAAGTCGACGAACGTGTCTTTCTGAGTCATGCCATGTTTCTTATGGACAGTACATGGAGATATATATTCTATAGCTTGGAATGTAGTGTTAATCTCTTGACAAGTTCTGCTCTGAAGTTTGATCTAGGTTGGCTGCTTATTAATCCACAACCTCTCTTATCTTATCGATAAAGCCTCGATTTGGTGTATCAACTTCAATCAACTTCAAGTTGTTTATATTAGTTAACTAGTTATCTATGTAATCAACAGAACATACAGCATCGCAGCCAAACACATAACGAACACATAACCAATACATAAACAGGATCCAAACAAGAAGTCAGAGCAAGCAATTGTCAGAGATTGTAGCAAGGATTCAATTTGGTGATGCCATCATTCTCTAACAGTAAACAAAGCCAAGGCCCAACAGTTGTGGGAGAAAAGAGAAGAAGAAAGCAAGAAAAGAAAAGAAAAATGGCCACTGCCAGCTGGAGCAGGTAGTTACTCAACAACTGTCATCAATCCGGAGGCGGAGCTTTGAGGAAGCGAGGTTTACCAACATTGAAACCAGTGTCGCCAACCTTCCCAGCTTCGTATTCTGGCTTGTTTCCTTTAGGTCCAACTTGAACCCAGTATTTCATCGTGCGATTGTTACAGTCTATGGGCTTTTTCTTCCCATGCTGAACTGTAATATCCCCTTGTACAATCAAAAAGTTGTCGCCTTGTTTGAATTGGAAGGATGGATAATCTGATGGCTTTCGTGCACATTTTCGTGAAATCTCCTTCCGTTCTCCGACTTTCCCATTTCGTGATAATGCAACTGAAGCCCAGACTTTTCTTTCCCAGGGACGTGTTGAAGTATCTGAAGCGATATTTGGCCAACATAGATTGGAGTCTGTCTTCTCTGAGCGCAGGAATTTCCAATCTGAATGAGGTTTGTGTCCCCGTCCTGGTATGTCCTGTTGTATGTCCATCTCCACACGGTAAGATCCTTCGGGAATCACCAGCGGATTGTCCACGGTGTTCCCATGTTTAGTAAACTCCCAAGTATCCGAAGCATAACCGTCGCCGCCCATAAGGCGTAGCGAAAAGTAGTAGTAATTGTCGGTGTTGGTGTCGGTACCGCCGGTTGTTTCCATGTTGTAGGATGGTGAAGATGTAACTTGTGGAATCTGTGAAGATCTACTTCAAGTAGTAATAGCATATGGATATTCAAGCTCTATATATACTGCGTGGTCTAGTCTGGGTGAGTCAAAGAATGACGCATATTACCTACAAGGAGTCAACGGCCCGAGTCACACCTATTAATACCTGACTCAGAAAGCCCTCATGACAAAGAATCAACATCTGTTGTTGATTGAATGACGATCAAAGAAAGATTGTGAGTCAATGCAAGCCGCCACACACATGTTACATTACATATGCTTTTAGTTATGTGTCCAAATGCCTTTCAATGCTTTGAAGATTTGATGTCTGAGACCCGGTTTAACTACTAGTTCTCATGAAATAGCTATGTATAAAGTAGGTAAAAGACTGGGTTCTAATTGTAGATTAGGTATTGTTACATGCATTACATAATTAACATGCTCAATCCTCGGAGGCATGGCCAAAAATCCACATCTTTATTGAACTGGAACCAAACAAAGATTATGACAGACAAACTGAAGCAAAACATGAGAAGTCAAGAGTCCCCCGTATTGAATGACCTAGAAAGGCCGCATGATTCATTGTGGAATAAGAAAGGATAGAGACTCGGTTTGGGTATTATCAAGTCAATATCAACACCGTTGTCGAAAGAAAAAGCAACTGCCACAGATTGGCCCTATGAATCTTAGGGGTTGAGTAATTGTGGAATAGCGAGGATCCTTCGACCCTGAAGTTGATTCGGCGGTTGATTCGGCGGTTGATTCGGCGGTTGACTCGGGGGTTGACACGGGGGTTGATCCTGAACATCAACCCAATATTGCAACGTGCGCATTCCAAGTTGTATTTGCTTATATGTCTCGTACTTCTTGTTTGTCCCCACAAAAATAATCATATCTGATTGCACGCAAATAAGTTTGTGACCTTTTTGCAAAGTATGGGACCCAAGGAACATCGTTTGGCCATCTCTCTTCTGTGTATGAGGCGCTTGCCGCTTTCGCTTTATCGCATCAGGAGATTCTTGTAATTCGACATATATGGGGAGGCGAATTTTGCTCTTTTACTGTGACACTCTGTTTCACTGAATAGAAGTTTGGTTTATCGTAAGACTCTTGTCCTCGCGGTATCGGGAATTTCCAACTTTCGTGAAGTTGGTCACTGCCGTCGTCCTTCACCATCTTCAGTACTATGTCATATGTCCCTTCCTGAACAGCCAGTGGTCGCTCTTGAGTATTTCCGCTATTTCCATGAATATTAACATCCCCAAACTGGTAAGTACCTCGCCCATGATTGCCTCCCTCAAGGATTGGGGTAAAATAAAAAGGCGATTCAGGCTGAGAAGTAGTTGCCATTGTTGCGAGTGTCGTGATTGATCAAAGTCTTGGAAATCAAGTTGATAAATTCTAGGCTTATTTTCCTTCCTATTTATACTTTAAATCCAATATGTGACGCAGCTGAGAGTGACTCGTACACATCAAGTATTGACGCAGTTGAGCCGCAGTCATACAAATTGACTCAGTAGAAAACCGTTTATGGCCGTACAAAGGCTTTGACCACTCATGCAATCTGCGTCAGAGAAAAGGGCCGAACATGACACATATTGATTGAATTGATTCATAAAACCTGACAAAGACTGAACATCCGTTGTTGAACGGTTATCAAAGAGCGCTCACAAGGCTTCAAGTGTTGTCGAGTCAGTAGGAACTCATAGTTCAAACGGCCACAATTCTTGCCGTGACTCATTTCTCGGTGCGCTCTTTCATCTCTTCTGCTGCGTTGCCGCAAATTCTGGGGGATTTCCCCAGCATAGTTTCCATTTTCTGGTGGCTACTCCCTAGGGCTACGGCTAGGGCTTCACACCTATGACCTGTCCTTGCGAAGATCGTTTTCGTTGGGCTCGCAATTTGGCTGGATTCATGCAGGATGAATCCGCATCGGCAAGATATATCACCTGCTGCTTGCTGGTGGTTGTTGGCTAAGATACAGAATGACTAGATGTAAGTACGTAGTAAGTGGTGAGTAAGTACGTATTGCGTGAGGATAAAGTCGTCGATCTTCATGATCGTCATGATCTCCATGATCTTCCATATGCCTACCTAGTTAGTTCGCACCACATGGCTAATGCACATCATGACTCAGGAACTGGTGCACGGATCCCAATGAATAGTTCGGACGAGCATGTACTCCGTAAAGGATGAGAGGTCTCTGGGGTGTTGTATACATAGTATTCCACTAGACAATGAGTACTAGGTAGTCGAAGACTCGAAGACGGAAGTCGAACAATAGCCCTAGACCAGATGCGTGCTAGCGCGAATGGCTAATCTTTCTTCCACTTTCCTCTCCCCTTGCTCTTCACTGACACTAGTTAAGTCTTCAGTCGTCCACTTCACTACGGAGTATAGAAAAAATAAATGGTCGCAGGTTGCACTAATCGCCGTTCAATTTATGATTTTATGCGACTTTCATGACCACTCCGGACGCGTGGCGGCCCGCATAAGCGACGTGACGACGTTGTACCAGTACCACACTACACTGTGGGATGGAGCTTACTGGCAGTATGTATGGCGCTTTTTTGTGAGATAGTTTGCAGGACTGCACGCAGTTTACACGGTCACGAAACGAGTTGCGTCTAGGTCAGGCTTGAACGGCAATGACTCAACTCATCTTTCACTCTAGTCCTCGCCCATTGCTCACTTCAAAAGTTCACCGCCAGTATGGATTACTGCTACGTATGTCCGAATGTCGACACTGAGATACGAAGTGACGAAGGCTCAAGAAGGCGCTATCGCTGTCTATAATTTCCGGCTCAGCCTCAGGCCCTCAGAATTAGACACTTGCCCTAACTAAGTGGGCCCAACCACGAACTAAGGAGCTGACAAAAGAAATTTTCTATGGATGCGACCACGCTTTCCATCGTGCCAGAAATTTATCACGGTGGCTTCGGACTTAGCCTGTTTGACTAGGGAATTGGCGTCCCTGGTCCGCGTTTTTCCTTCCCATCTTTGAACTTTCCTCCTGGCAGCCTCAGGCCCAGCACCGTTCAGGGGCAGGAGGCTGGAGCTAGGAGGGGGGCATGTGCCATGAGCCATGGCCCATGAGGAGCAAAAATAGAACAGATCTAACTCGGTGGCTGCTGGAATTCTTATACTCTTTGGTCCCCCGGCCCCTAAATTCTAATTAATTGTCTGGCTAAAGTTTGTTGGATATGTATATGTATATGTAAACTGTCTTAGCACTTTCTGTTCTTTTCCTCTTGTCTTTGTAAAAACTAGACATCTCCTAGCAATCATATCTAGACTGGGCTCTCCCAATATGGATCATCAGGGCGGCTACTATCGAGTTCCGTCTCCTGCGCAAAGTGTACGAAGCGTAAGTTTTCCTGGGCTTTTTCTTCCTCTTCGAAAGAACACGCTCGCCCTAACTCGAGGGAAAGGAACAAGAGCAATCGCTGTTGCATCGTCAAGACTCGAGTCATTATGGCCACGCTCTTGATCCCCCGAGAACACCAACGGACTCAATGCGCCGGTACACCCTGAACGATAGCGGGCCGACGGCGTTCGCAACACCGGAAGCGGAATCAACTGGTTTCCACGAGGGTCTGGCAACCGAAAAACCGGCTTCGAGACAGGGCAGCAGAACAGAAGCTCTGCGGCGGTACGGAACGAGAAAAATTAAATTGGTGCAGGGATCGGTTCTCAGCGTTGATTACCCAGTTCCCAGCGCCATTCAGAATGCAATTCAGCCGAAGTATCGCGATGGCGAGGAAGCTTTCCACGAGGAATTCATGTTCATGCGTTGTGGGTAACCCTCCCCAAAAAAAGGGAGAGGATGAATTTGTCTCTAGAAAATCACTGGCTGACAGGCAGTCGACGGCTCAGATACGGCGGCCACTTGTGACCCGGACGAATTCACACTGAGGAATGGATACAATCTACGGCCGGCAATCTTCAATCGGCATACGGAGCTGCTCATAGCTATAACATACTACAATGAAGATAAAGTGTTGACGGCACGCACTCTTCACGGTGTCATGCAGAATATCCGTGATATTGTCAACCTCAAAAAATCCGAATTCTGGAACAAGGGAGGCCCAGCATGGCAGAAGATTGCTGTGGTTCTGATTTTCGATGGAATTGAGCCATGTGACAAGAACACACTGGATCTCCTCGCAACGATCGGTGTCTACCAGGACGGCATTATGAAGAAAGAAATCGACGGCCGAGAGACTATCGCTCATATCGTGAGTACAAACCTACCACAAACCTACTTGGGTTCCAACGTATCACATAGGCGATAGTTCTAACTAATTGGTCCAGTTTGAATACACAACACAACTATCTGTCACGCCTACTCAACAACTAATCCGGCCACACGGAGACGAAGCCAGCAATTTACCCCCCGTCCAAATGATGTTCTGTCTCAAACAGAAGAACAGCAAGAAGATCAATTCCCATCGTTGGCTTTTCAATGCCTTCAGTCGAATCTTGAATCCCGAAGTCGTGATCCTCCTGGACGCCGGTACTAAGCCAGGACCTAAATCTCTGCTCGCCCTCTGGGAGGCATTCTATAACGACAAGAATTTAGGAGGCGCCTGCGGAGAGATCCACGCGATGTTGGGAGCGGGATGGCGCAAAGTTTTAAATCCACTGGTTGCCGCGCAAAACTTCGAATATAAAATCTCAAACATTTTGGATAAGCCTCTAGAGAGCTCCTTCGGCTACGTGAGTGTGTTACCAGGTGCATTTTCGGCTTATCGCTACCGCGCAATCCTGGGACGGCCGTTGGAACAGTACTTCCACGGAGATCATACTCTTTCCAAACGACTAGGAAAGAAGGGTATCGAAGGCATGAATATCTTTAAAAAGAACATGTTCTTGGCTGAAGATCGAATTCTCTGCTTTGAATTGGTTGCCAAAGCCGGCTTTAAATGGCATCTCAGCTACGTCAAAGCATCCAAGGGAGAGACCGACGTGCCAGAAGCAGCAGCTGAGTTCATCAGTCAAAGGCGTCGTTGGCTAAACGGATCTTTTGCGGCTGGTCTCTATTCTATGATGCACTTTGGCCGGATCTATAGTAGTGGGCATAATATTATTCGGCTCATCTTTCTTCACATCCAGATGCTGTACAATTTCTTCCAATTGATCATGACTTGGTTCGCCTTGGGTATGTTTTGATTCCGCGTCTTGACATTTTCTTGTTAAGGGAGGAGGGAAAGTGACTAATATATTGGCTTTTCAGGCTCTTACTGGCTGACTAGCTCTGTTATCATGGACCTCGTTGGTACACCAAGTGAGACTAACAAAGAAAAGGGATGGCCATTCGGAAACAGCGCCAGTCCTATCGTCAATACTTTTGTCAAATATGGGTATATCTTCACTTTGATGCTACAGTTTGTACTGGCTCTTGGAAATCGTCCGAAAGGGTAAGACAGATTCTTTCGGTCAAGAAGTTACTATTACTATCGGTTCACTGGCTTACAATTGTAAATTCCAACAGCACGAGGCTTGCTTACACGTTCTCCTTCCTTTACTTTTCTCTCGTCCAAAGTTATATCCTTGTCCTCTCCTTTTACCTCGTCGTCAACGCATTTACCGGCGGCATTATGAAGTTCAATTTTGACGAAGGCTTCAGCGCCTTTATCTCCTCCTTTTTCAGCTCAAGTGGTGGTGGCATCGTCCTGATTGCCCTAGCTTCCACATACGGAATCTATATTGTAGCCAGTATCCTATACCTCGACCCATGGCACATTTTGACTAGCTCGTGGGCCTACTTTCTAGGCATGACCACCTCCATCAATATCCTGATGGTGTATGCCTTTTGCAACTGGCACGATGTCTCTTGGGGCACAAAGGGAGCAGATAAGGCCGAAAACCTGCCTTCCGTGCAGACTCAGAAGGACGACGACAACAAAAACAACTTCATTGAAGAAATCGACAAGCCTCAGGCCGATATTGACAGCCAATTTGAGGCTACTGTGAAGCGTGCTTTGACTCCGTGGGTCGAGCCCAAGGAAGAGAACACTGTGAGCCTGGACGACTCTTATCGCAACTTCCGCACGGCCCTGGTCCTGCTGTGGGTTTTCAGTAACCTGTTGCTCGTGTTGCTGATTACGAGCACGGGCATAGATAGACTGTGTCTGACGGTATGTGTCTTTTTTTTAAAAAAACAAATCTGGCTTATAGCAAGCTATCTTGAAGCATGTGCTAACCTGAGTCTATAGAATACATCCACCGTCCGCACTACATGGTACTTCAAGGTCATCTTATGGGCCACAGCAGGTCTGTCACTCTTCCGCTTTTTAGGCGCCATGTGGTTTTTGGTTCGCTCTGGCATCCTTTGCTGCGTATCTCGGCGTTGATTTTTGAGCTGTGTTCTATAATTTGGTGTATCACGTATATATAATATAGAATGTTATAACTTTATCATCCATGGATGAACAGTGAGAAGTGCCGCCGTAAACGACAATGTCAAGGACAACGATACCTATTTAGGTACCTAGGTAATGAATGCCAGGCTCGACGAGTCGACCACGCAAATCACACAACCAGATTTGTCGGCCTACCAAGCAGAAAGTTCATCACATTCATAGGCGACATGACCGCAAAGTTTTTCGCCGTCCTATCCGCACACCAAGCCACGTGAGGACTGACCGTCAAATTCAGCGCACTCGTATCCTCTGCCAATAAAGGCGACGTCTCAGCAGATGCAGGTTCGACGGCGAACACATCGGTTGCTGCACCGTATATACTCCGATCCTTGAGCGCTTGCAAAAGAGCGGCTTCGTCCACTATACCTCCGCGAGAGACGTTGATTAGCACTGTCTTGTGCGACATCTTTTGAAACTCGGCTGTTGATATCAGGTTCACCGTCTCTGGGAGTCGGGGCACGGCAATCACTAGCACTGTGCTTCTTCTGAGAACCTCGTCAAAGGGCGTTCGTTGAGTGTCTGTGTTGGATGCATCCCCTTTTCGACCTGATATCAGGACCTTCATCCCGAGAGCTTGTGATATTTGTGCCACCCTTTTGCCTACGGATCACATTGCGATTTAGCTATTTTCAACATACATTTTCAAAAATCAAATATGTGTGAACAGAATAATGAGAATGCTGAACTGACTTACCCACAGTGCCATATCCCACAACCCCCAAAACCTCTTCATCGCACGTCAAACACAAGCTTCCGTCTTTAAACTCCATCATATTGGCCAAAATTGCTCCTCTTCTCTTCCATGCCCCATCCTTAGTCGCACGGTCTATGCACACGACATTCCGTCTCGCCGCGAAATACAATGCCATGACATGATTCGTCACGGCCTCCACGTTGGAACCGGGACAATTAGCGACCTGAATACCGCGTCTGCGACATGCTTCCAAGTCGACGGAATCCGTGCCGACGGCGGTGATGGCTATGAATTTCAGATTGGGCGATACTGCTTCGGACAGGGTCTCGGCGTCAAAGCGCATATAGCCCATGACTATTATGGTGGCATTGCGGATGCGGGCATGTAGTTGATCTAGTGTTGTGTTCGGGTGATGTTCTTGGGTGAGTGTTACTCCTGGAGGGGCAGTGAATTTATGGGGAGGGTTGAAGAGGCCGGCTTGGAGGTGTACCAGATGATGGTGCTGTTGTTCTGCTGGGGAAGAAGCCATGTTGTCTCTCCCTCTGTACTTAGATCAGGCTTCTTGCCAATAGAACTTGTATGTGTGTATTTGTATTTGTAGAGACGATATTTACATTTCTCGGCCTCAAGATAGTGGAGACTACCTAAGTTATCAGACCAATAGAATAGATACAGGCCCCGCATATTGATGCAAAATCGCGCCCTAAGACATGCGCAGTATATCACAGCAAAATATCCTATTTAGGTAATACATATGAATTTCTGACAACTGTTAGGGCTAGGGCTAGGGCATGCGGACTATGTCGCGCACCACGTGTTTGCTTTTTCAAGGAACAATGCGATGCGATGCGATGCTATTGGCCCAGATTCAGATGGTGAAAGAATTCCTGGAATTTACTCTTTTTACGCTACAGTCTACACATGCAGTGCCGTGTCAGTATGATAGGTAGTAGTACATGTATATGCTCATCTGTGACTCTACGAGCGTCTCTTAGATAATGTGAATTACCGATATAACTAATAAGTAACAGTATAGTCACTTTCAAGCAATATGCTATTTTCAAATTGAATAGTAACTACTAGTCTTTCTGCCATTCTACAAACCTTGAGAAAATGAAGCAAAACTGCTGCATTGCATTCTGTTATTCCCGCGATCTGATTGGCCGGCGCGCTATACATGCAACAGACATATGATCAACGACATCACCATCTAAGCTTCGACGCTTTCTAGCAAATGCCAAATCCTACTTAAAATCTACTTTCTAGCCTACTTGCCGCCACCATGACGCACGTCGACAGTCTTCCTTGGTCAAGAAGCCAAAACGCTCCGACATGGCAGGTGTCTCCTCTGTAGACGCGGCGGAATGCTGTCAATCGTCTGTGGAATGTCCAGCCTGCAATGTCGTCCATTCATTGGATGAGATACAATTATGCTTGGCTTGGTGAGAGTAGAGTAAGTACATTTGAATGAGAGGCCGGGAATTTCCCTTCTCGCCTTCATCTCAGTCTTTCCAGCCATGGACAGTCACGTCCGAGTGTCGTGTTACGATGTTTCAAGTGTGCATGTTCTGCCTATATAATGGCAGTGTAGTGTCGCTCTTTATCTTGTACCTATGTATATTTTGAGATGTCACATCTATCTCTCTGCAGTCAATCGTTTCTCAATTGACGTCTGACAGAGTCTCATCTCATTTCATGCTTGAATAATTCGTTCAAGATGCGTCACTTCACAGTAAGTCAACCGCTTTATCTCCCCAATATCACAGTTTGTGTATCTAATCGAGCTCTCCAAGATCATCTCCACTCTATCATTGACCCTATTCTCCGTGCTCCCTACACTGGCCATCACATCAGGCAAAGCATGGGTCAATTTCTACAAGGACTGCCCAGCGGAAATCATTGAAATCGAAGAATTCAGAATAATCGTATCATCTCCGACGAAATCGGCCATCATCAGTCAGGCAAAAGGAGTAGCTTCACCTACCATTATTTCCCCTCCTCCATCGAGCAGCTCCGCTTCCATCTTCCCATCTTCTTCTTCTTCAACAATACCATCAAAAAGAAGACCTCAATTCCGACCCTTATTGGCAGCCCGCAACCCAGAAAAGACAACCATTCAATCCCCACCCGTCAATATCACGCAAGGCCAATGCCAATCCGTACACATCGCCACCGCGACTCATCTCAACTCCCGCTCCGTCTCCGTCGAGGCACAGCTGATCAACGTAACCCCCTTTCAGGAATGCAACATCACCGTCCATGAGGTTGCCGGCTGCATTGATCCGCCCCTCGTTGTGGCTCCTGTGGAGAACCGTGCTGCGCAAAGTGTCTGCAGGCCCAGGAACTTTGATGCCTTTGACGATGTGTGGGTCAAATTGGACTGCTCGGAGGTTGGCGTAGGTTCTGTTCAAAATACGGTTTCGAGAATGAGGCCTGTCCGAAGGGTATTTTAAGGCTGTGGGGTTGGTTGGTTTCTCTTGTTTCGTTGTTTCTTTTGTAGTTTGTCTTCCTTTTCTCTTAAGTGCTATCATCGGCGAGGGTCAGTATGAGTCTACGATATCGTGAGGTTTTGGGGTTGGCGAAAATTTTGTGTATATCTTAGTATATAGATGAATATCTTTTCTTGTGATTCATTCATTCAATTGATTGTTCCGTTCATTCGAACATTAGACAGTCATCTAGTAAATAGAACCCGCATTTGGTTTATATGAATTTCATCTAAGCCGTTCTACCGTCACATCAGAACCCGAAACTGTCTAATAATGAATTTGCATCCGGTTCTTCAAACGTCGTCGGCTTCTGCTGTAGTTTTGGAGGCTTCTTCGCCGTCGTTGGGCTTCTACCACCGTCTCCATCACGAGAATCCGAGACCCTCGGGGGTTGTCGGACTGGCAAATCAGCAATAACAAGACTACTTCGTCTCCGGAGTAGCTTTCGAATATCCGTCTCATCTGCGCTTGTGAACGCCGAAGCCGATACGCGTCGGGGAGGCGTTCGTAGAAATTCCCAATGGGCTACAAGGTCGAGTGCCAGTAGGTCACAGCCCATGCGGTCATAAAGACGGGCATTTCGGATGACAAAGGCCCATTCGTCGGCCGGTGCAATTTGAGTTGCGCCTTTGAGGGTTTGCAGGGACTTTTCGCGTATCTGTCTATACAGGACCACCAAGGCTGGGTCATTTGAAAGATACGATCGCGCCTGTAGCGAAATCATACCGGGACTTCCGGGTGATAAAGGGGTAGGAGCAATGAGCGTATCGACAGGGGACTAGTAGTCTGTCAGAAAAATATAAAAAGAAATGCACACAAAGTTTGTTGTTGAAACTCACAATCAACGCACGAACCGCTGAGCTTCTACGATTCAACATCCAAAAAGCCCAGGATGCCATCCAGCGGTTACCCTCTGACGCAGCGTCTCCGAGGACCTTTTCCTCTAGAATTTCCTTCAAGACCGGTCCGCTATCACCCTCGTAAGCTCGAGTGATAGTAATGGCTAGCTGGATGTCTCCAATCTGGTTAATGCAAACATTCGCGGCTTCGCGTAAATGATCCGCTAGAAGGAAGAATGCAGCAGCATATTCTATACGCAATTAGAGTGAAGCCTTTTTTTCTTGTCCAACAACGAGCGCACTCACCAAATCTCCGCTTTCCAAGTAGAGCATATGCGTTCTTCAGTGCGGCCGTCTTCCACCTCTGTTCCTGGAAGTTGTTTGCTAGCAAACGTAGTGTAGCTGCCTGCTCCCGATTCCAGCTTGCCATGCGCCACAGTCCCTGAAGGACGTTCTTCTTACGCAAAGCCAGATAAAATAGTGAGCAGTCGACCGGATTCTTCTCCTCTGTCTTCGTATACTCATTACGAGCGACAATCTCGAGCTGTGCCCTCTGTAAGTTGTTAGCATGTGGGCGGGTAAAATAAGACGCATCTTGTCACGCTCGGGAAACTTACTACAGCAGTGGTATCTGGTAACCACATGAAAATTCCGCTCTCTCTCGCGGATTTCCACAGGATTTTCCCATTAAATTGCCGTGAGACAAGATCTGTCAGGATATCCTGACTTCCGCTATGAAAAGCCCACACTATTTCTCGCCACGAGACTGTATTCTTATTTGCGACCCCCTGGCTTCTCCGTAGCATATGTTGACGAAAGAACAGCAGGTATCGCGCAGCATTAGCATCCATGGATCTCCTGTGTTTCTCAACGGTCGCTACACACTCAATTGTGTCAACCAGACGAAATTGCTCTTGGCTTGACAGCTGCGGTAGACTGATACGAGTTAGGTTTTCGTTCAGAATTGCAGCCACCGTTTCATCTAGGACTCGCGGCTCGTCTTCAACGTAGTCAAGAGAAGACCGCATCTCTTTCCATGCAAAATCGTGCAATTCCTGTCAAGAGTCAGCATTGCATTTATCTCGCCAGTGCCATGAAGTAGCCTTACATTATCATCCCGGTAGAATTGTTCAACCGGTATGCTAAGAAGAGTATCGATGTCGTCACCTTCGGAATAAAATTTGAGCTTTTTATGTAGATTCATGAGGATCAAATGGACAAGGTTCATCTTCCCTGACAGAATACACTGAGCAAGAAACTGGGGGTGATAGACTGGAAGGGGCCCGTTCAATCGGCTGACAATGTCAAAAAGATTGACCTCCGAACTTCCCCGGGCTGGTATACGAAGCTCAGAAACCAAATGATTGTCTATCTCAACGGACTTGTCGTACACGAATAGCTGGTTCCCAGCCCCAACGACTAAATTCCCGTTGCCCGACCAACATGAGTCTCCAATGGGATGCGGAGTCAGATCTCGAATGCGGATCTCACGAACTGCAGTCCAGGATGGACCAGAATCTAGATAATCATATCTAAGCTGAGAAAGTAAAATGACCTTGTGAGAAAAGCCAACGGCTAATATGGACTGCTGGTCTGGAGTGGAAGTCCAGTCCAGATCTCGAATCATGTCGTGATCGGGGAATCTCTCTTCAAACTCTAGCTGCGCACCACTGGTATCCCAGATCGTGAGATGCGTACGATCATAATCGACTAGTGCTGCCTTTCGAATAGCGCTTCCGCTTGCTAGGGATGGGTTAATGATCCCAGTTTCCACGGTTGATGTAATTAGCCAGTCCAGCTTTCTGCATGCCTTGTCCACCTTAGCCGCCCATGTGTGAATAGTTCCCTTGTGTGTATATG
This sequence comes from Trichocomaceae sp. PYS4502, assembly GCA_023625875.1. Lineage (NCBI taxonomy): Eukaryota > Fungi > Ascomycota > Eurotiomycetes > Eurotiales > Trichocomaceae > Trichocomaceae sp. PYS4502. The sequence continues at coordinate 49,747 of JAMAFX010000061.1, forward strand.
AAAGCGCTATATCTGCTGCGAAGAGGTCCAGAAAGCCAGAATGTTGCCGCGCCATCTGGCCTGCCGGGTCCACGGCCAAAATGTAAGCCACATCGACATCTAAACCCATGTCGAATGTACAGAATTCTCGCAAAGAAATAGGGGACTCCTCGCTATGGTCGGGCAGTTCAAGCTCCCATGCGATACCTTTCATCTCAGAGTTTATCATAGCAACATACACGGTTCTACCCAACTGCTCGGAGTGAGGCACAGTCAAGACGCAAAGTGGCTTACTTGACGATGCGAATCCACGAGAACCCAGCATCACAGCTGGGGATTTTCGAATATCCCATAGCGATATACTGGTATGGTGGAGGTTAATTAAGAAAGAGCCATCATCAATCACACACGTTCGGTGTATATGATCTTGTGACGAAAGAGAGCTTTGAGTGGCTAGAATGGAGCCTGAGTTTCGCATTCTCTGCCTCCATATCATTGCATTGTTATCATCGGTTCGTGACACAAGCACACGCCCACTTGCATTTCGAACGATCTTTTTGATCGGTTCTGTATGACCAGACCAAATGGCTTGGGACAGTAACCTGTGCTTTCGCGGCGTCGGATCAAAGAGGACATCAATTTGGGAATCAAACCATTCTACCCTTCCATCGAAGTAGTGCACCAATATCGACAGCGAGTCTATAGCATTAGAAGCCCCAAAAGCGTAAAATCGTGCATAATCCTCCTGTGGAAGAGGGTTTTGCGGAAACGAGAACTGCAATCCCTCGACGTGCAATATGTTGAATACATCAGTTGCAGACTGTGTCTTACTGCCAACATTCTCCAAAGCCCAAGCACACATGTGACCCTGGTCATCAGTGATAACACAGATTTCCGGGCTTTTAGTCGCTACTTCGACAAGATGCTCCAAGGCCAAATTATTCTTTTTGGAATTTCGTTGAACAGCCCGCTCAGTCGCTGCCGTAAAATCCCGGCTATCGATTATGAAACCATAACGGCGACCCGAAACAATCTGCGACTTCTCTCGAGGTTGAATCGATACGTTCATATCTATCTCAGTCCACAGATGCATCGTCGAGAGAGCCTGGTGATCCGAAACCGTCCAGACCCTGATCTTGTTGTCTGCACATATCGTATAGAGGACATTGTCCATTGACTGTTCACGATGGCGAGGTTTCCGCCAGTGTATCCCTGTCACTGTTGCTGGATGAGGGAGGTAAAAGACCTCGAACCGGACATCGTCGGCGCCAAACGAAAGTCTCCTCCAGAGCTTGACAAGCCGATCATACCTCCCCGTTGTAGCTACCAACTCGGCATCAGGCGAGAACTCGGCGAATTTCGTGGGACCGGCGAGTTTCTTCTTCCACATGAGACGAGGCTCGTGTTTCAAGAACCACACTGAAAGGCTCGAGCTGGCAACGAGCAATTCTTCGGACGAGCCCCATGATAACGTACTAATAATTTCATCGTCGTCGACGGTGCGGAAAGTGACGGCTAACGACCACTGCGGCAATATAACGTCAACGTTAGTCGTATGCGCTAGCGGTTTGGTAATGGCTGTCTCGACTCTCACCTTTAAAGATTCACCCTTAAATCCATTAGGCCGGTAAATGTGCACGTCAGGCCCGCTGCTAACAGCAATTTGGCCAGAAGCTTCATCAATAGCAACTGTCTCGAGGTAGTCCGCGTCATCGACATAGATGGTCTGCAGGAGCGTCTGGGCTCCGGTCAGGACCACGAGCGCATGGCCGGAGATGTAAGCCTGTAGTCGGAGCAGTCAGACATTGAAAATAAACAGGAAAAAATATATATATAACCAAGGCAGGATTGTCTTACAACAATCCGAAGATCATCCCAGAGCGCGGTGCTGAGGGCTTGCAGCTTCGACTGAGGCCGCCCCGGCAGAACCGCACGCATGGAAGGATGGTCGTAGTCGAAGCCCCCGTTTTCTGGGTCTTCACGGACACTAGACCATTGCCAGGGACTGTGGGAGTAGGAATATAGCTCGCATAGAGGCGGAGTTGGTGTTTCTTTCGTGGTATTGAATCTATTGATGTAAGTAAAGTAAATGATCTGATCGGCGCTGGGAGTTTCTCCGCGCGGCGCGTGATCCGCCGACATCGACTTCTCAAGAGCGCAACCCAGAATTCAAAAGTACGAATATATACAAATTCATGCAGAAGACCATTCTAGGGACTGTTTGTACGGAATTAGTATATCAAATTATCTATTGTTGTATGTCCTAATGTTCCTATGTCATGTAGAATGTTGCATACATGCAGTGGCTCACAATCGCTCATCACTCATCTCACATCTCACATGCAATAAAAATGAAGAATAAAGGAATAAAGATGTCATATAACACAAAATAGACAATATAAAAAAGATGGTAGACAAGACAAGTACCTCATAAACGCACCAAATGCCAACATAGGGGGTATCAAAAGCGCCACAACTGTGAATGATGAACAACGATGCCAACTATGTAAAAACAAGAGGTTTTCAGGAAAGGGAGGACTGTTGTTACTCTCTCCTTGTTGACGATTTGCGTCCTTCACTCGGCGACTGCGGATCTTCGATGGCGAAACGAACAATAGTCCCAACGGAGCTGCGCCGACTTCGAGTCCTGCTTTCCGAACCTACTCTGTCACCGTCCAGGGCTGCACGAAGGCGGCTTGCAAAAGGCGTGAACAGCGGCGTTGCAGGCGTTGTCGACATTTGCGCAAGAAGACGTGCGCGTGCGGCTCGCCGGGATGGAGAGGCCAAGTACCCAGGAGTCGCCATAGGTGTTGTTGAGGCTAGTCGATACTCTGGTAGAGATCCTAGTTCGCTCAAGTTCAGTGTGTTTTCCGATTCTCCAACAACCATTGCGGCACCGGGAGTAGTGGGTTCGTGAGTCACGATTTCAACCCTTTCTGGCTGCATGTCTTCGCGATCCTTGCGCTGCGCTCTGGCCTTGTTGGTCCAGTGGCGAAGCATATTTCTGTGGTGTTTCCTCAATATACGATCATGCATCGATTCCGCCATCTCAGCTGCGCTTCGGATCTGAAGAACTCGCAGACTGATCTTGCGCAGCTGTGCAGAAGCAACACCAGAAATATGTACCATATCTAATCCAACGGCTTGTTCCTCCAGGCCTCGGTACTTTTCTGATCCGTCGATCCAACGTGTTAACATATGATAAGCAAGCTGTCTATGGTAGTACACCTCGGCATCTTGAGTGTTCTGAGCCACCTTCGCCGTTTGGTGACGCCAACGGTCGACTAGGTCAGTTGAGTATAGAAGTAAATTCGCATGGCTGAGCTCATCAGCCTGGTTGTTTAGATTTGTCACGTGTCGTGACTTCTCGTACCAAACACGTATTGCGCTCAGTGCAATGTTCATTTTGACCTTCCTGCGGACTTTGACATAGGCTTCCTGTCGTCGTTTCTTAGATGCATCCAATGTTGCATTATGCCACGCCTTGACAAATTTAGTTGCCGTGAAATAAAAGCGAGCATCCTGTGCCCATTTCTCCAAATTCTGAACATGTTGGTGTCTGGAACTCCAAATGGTGAGTGCCTCTTGTTCAACCCTTGGCTCGTAGAATTCTCTTGCAGCATATTCTCTTTGCCGCTGGACAGCGAGTTCGTTTCTCCAGCACAAGAAATGGGAGCGTAATAGATCACGGTTGTAATGATGAACATATTGATCTTCTCGGTGCATTAATTTCTTCGACGTGTCGCGAGCACTGATTATAAATTTTGCGAAAACCTCCCGCTGTATGCGTTGGTCTCGTATTCGCTGTGCAAGTCGATACCTCTCTGCCAAAACCCATCTATAGATAGCTTCTTTCATTAGGCGCTCTTCAATGCGTGAATTTAATGCATAGCAGCGCAAATGATCATTCCAAGTCGTCCAAGCATTGCGCAAAAGTCTCAATCGATCAGCCTCTTTCGCTTTCTGCATAGCCTGCGTACGTGCTCGCCACTGCATAAAGGAAGTTTTCACCACTTTTGAATTTACCTTTTCGACGGCGTTCACAGCTGCAGAGTGCAACCGAGTCTGAGCCCTCCATACTTCAATTTGATCTCCCAGCAGTTTTTCCTTGCGTTTCCTATCTGCGTCAAGCTGTGCTGCATTCACCGACCTCGACCGATAAGACCATGTTTGCAACGCTGCGTGGAGAAGCTCTTGGCGATTCGCGAGATCTATATCCGCCTCGCGTTCTCGCTGTGTTCTCAATGCACGAATCCAAGAGAGAAAGGAGCTTTTCTTGAGTCGATAATCATTCCACTCCGGTGCTCGATGTTCAAAATAGAAGTTCCAGCGCAGAATCATAAAATGATTCCTTTTCGTGTTGATGTCATACGTAGAACGAGCATAGTCTTCCGCAATTCTAATTTGCTGGATTCTTCTTCTCCAACCATCCAGTGGCCTTCGAATCGCGAAACGCTGAGCCTTCATTCCATTGACAGCAGTTATCTCGCGCCAAGCGTTAAAATATTTGATACTCAAGATATGCTGACGAGCTTCAAACGCCTTGGACACCGCATCTGAAGTGAGCTGGGCCCAGTGAGTAAAGGCCTTTGTCATCAAATACAAGTCTCTAGCTTTAGCAGCACGTCTCTCCAAGTGCCGGAAGAATCGTTTGGTGCGGGAATTTTGCCTTTTCCTCTGAAGTTCTGCTCGCCACAAGTCCAGAGCTTGGCGAAGTAGTGTTGCTCGATCTTGATTGAGAGCTGCTGATTCCATGTCCTGGTGACGTCGCTGCAAGTGGGCAGCTTGTTCTCGCCATTGTATAATGGCCTTTCTCGCAGTTGCTCTTTTGCGATACATCGCAAAGTTTGACGCATCTCGTAACATGTCAGATAGACTCGGCTTGAAACCCAGCTCATCAAATGCTCTTGCATGCTCCGAACGGAAGTTTCTATCAATGTTAGGCGATGGCTCGTCGCTGTCGTGAGAGCTCTCTGAGCGGACACGGTTGTTTGATCGAGGAGATGAGTTTAAAATTCCATTTGTTTTGGGCATGTTGCTATCAGGCATTCCTCTTATCGGATCTAAGCCCCCCATCAGCCGACGTCCCATTTCCAAAAACTGGGCCAGCAATTGATTCTTGTCAGGTAAATTTGTTGGGTCTTGGCGGTGAGTCTCTGGTTCTCGAGGCTGGTCATCGAATTCCAAAAAGGTGGGTTTTCCGGGCTCAAGCCGAGACATCGAGGACCGCGAGCTTGGACGATATCCATGTTTCTGAGTCGCGTCTTCGCCAACATCGTACATAGAATTGAACGAGGCCCTTCTTTTTCGGGTTGATCTTTGAGTTGTATCTTCAGCAATGCGGCCTGTGAGTTGAGGCTCGCCCCGGGTGTCCGATGCTGATGGGTACGGGTGCTGTTGCGCAAGGCTATGGTTTTGCTCAGGCTCTGTGTCGTCGAACGAGAGTACAATACCCATGCTTTGTAGGAGGTTCTCAAATCTGTCGAACAAGGATTGGCCCGCAAGTCCTCCGCTGCCCATCTTGAATAAGAAGCGCATGCAGACCTGCTCCGGATCTGCGTCCGGTCCATGTTCAGCAACCGCTTCATCGTAAGCAGCAAAAAGCGCTCTAAACGGCAAGCGCTCAACGTCGGGATTCTGCTCGGCGCGGGTAATGATTTGATAGAGGAGCCCGACATCTATTATTATTGTATTAATTCAGTTATAAGTCAGAGATATTATCTGTAGCAACCAACCTTGATCAGACAGCACCCGGTCCTCGTCTAGGAGAGTCGGACGTTGAACGGGGATTGGAGACATTGGGGAGAATCGCAACCTAAGGCGCCTTCTTGCAAGACAACATTGACGCGAGAGCGGACAAGGTCATCGCGGCGATTGCAGTATGGCGAATCGAAAGAAAAGAAGAAGAGAGAAAAGAAACCAACAGTAAGTCCTAAGATGGAATGAATTCAAAAAGCACGGCCAGCGTGAAACAAAACTCGCGTAGTCCTTTGACGACTTTCTTCATTGTCGAGATACGCGCGGGTTTTTGCTTTGGCCAAACATTCCTGCCTGAGGCAAGAGAGTGGCTGCAACGGGCCAATAGGATGCCGCACATCACGTGCTCCCCATTCGTCTTTCACGCAAGACTCGTAATAATACTCGAAATACTCGAAATATTATCGATTGTCGATGCAATCAAGCCTTCATCCACCAACAGACCCGATTCTCTTCCAAGATGTCGTCGAGTAGCGTCCGGCCTCTTGCGAAGTTTGCTCAAGCTGCATCTCAATGCTCCGTCGAGGTGTGGTCCTCTAATACTCTATACTAGAGACTCCTATTAACTAACCCCCGGCTAATGCCTCTGTGATATAATTAATAGGCTGCGGCATACGGGAAATGCGTTGTTGCTGATTATAATGCGGTGCAAAAAGACATGTGTGCTAAAGAGTTCATGCGACTCAAGGATTGCTTCCTGGTAAGATATACATATTGGATGGGATGTTCTTCCGGTCAGTGGCCGGGCATTAATTACTATAGTACTGACCGAAGAATCAGGCGGCCTCAAAGAAAAGATGAGACGACAAGAAATTCATAGAAGGAGGGGAAATAATGGCACTAAAGTTTAAACTAGCAGCAATCATGGCATCTATATGAATGACTTCGCACCTCGTGAATGAAGAATTCTTGGATAATGCAATTGTACATAAACTAGAATCTACTCGCATTTTGACCGTTAAGTTTTAACCAACCCATCACAGTTTTAAGAGTCTAAGCAAAAACGTTGCCTTCTGAACTTCTTGTTCTTCCTCCGCAATGAGACCCTCTTCTTCCTCGTCTGGGATGGTTCCTCCTACTTGCGTCACGACGTGTTGGTCAACAGGTCTGCGCAGTGCCTTTTCAAAACTGGCAGCCTGGGTCTTGAACACTTTCTCCAATCCAATGTTTTCGGGATCCGAGAGAACCTTGTATTCCATCTTCACGTCGTCGGTAGTAAGCAGGCCAGCTTTCTTGCGTAATCGTTGGATACGGCTGATGATCTCTCTTCCGACGCCTTCATCTGCCAGCTCTGGGTAGATAGTAGTGTCCAGAATGGTTAGAACGTCGGTGTCTGAGTTGGTTTCCTGGCTTTGGGTGCTCTCGTCTTCCTTAATGCCGCGTCGCACAACCAGGTCCTCCTCAACAAGCTCAATGCCGTCAACAACGATACGTTTCTCGGCTACAAACTTCTTGACATCGTTACTCGTCAAAGAAGGCAATGCTTTCTTGACCTTTTGCGCATCCTTCTTCAATTTTTTGCCCAATGTAGGCCAGTCCGCTGTGACGCTGTATTGCACGTTGTATTTGTCTTCGTCCGAGGACAAGATAAGATCACGCACGTTCAGTTCCTCGGCAATGTAGGATTCAAGAGACTTGACATCGTCCAAGTATTGTTGATCTGTGTGTATGACAACGAGCGTCTTCAGCGGCGTCCTGAGCACCAGGTTACGACGCTCACGAGAAGTTCTTCCCAATTCAATGACCCTTTGCATTCTTGCTACACGTCTTTCCACCACCTCGTCGAAAAGTTCTTCGCGGACCTGAGGGTATGGTTGGAAGTGCACACTGCGGTCATCTTCACCGCGTAATGACTGAGGAATATGAGGAAGAAGTCGAAGGTAGATGTTGTCGGTGAGAAAAGGGGTAAATGGAGCCAGGCCGCGAACCAGGGTATACAAGACTTCGAACAATGTGTTGAGAGCATGCTGTGTGTCTTCAATGCCATTTTCACCCTTCAATCGCCTTCGGTTAAATCTGATATACCAGTTTGTGGTGTTGTCAATAAGTTCAAGAAGCCTTGGGACCACGGTGTAGAGGCGGTAAGCAGCCATTTCCTGGTTGACGAACTTAAGAAGACTCTGGCAGCTTGCCAAAATCCACCGATCCATAACGTTGGTGTTGGTAACTTCCGCCTTTGGGTCGAACACGTAGTCAATGTTTTCAACCTTTTTCAAGAGAGCTACTTGTCCCTCGAAGAACTTGTAACTATTCCACAGGGGCAAGAGCACTTTTGAGAGAATCTCCTTGACGCCCGATTCCTTGAATCTCAAAGTTTCTGCTCGTACAACAGGGGAATTAATCAGATACAATCGCAGCGCATCAGAACCATAACGATCCATGACCAAAGTTGGATCAGGGTAGTTCTTCAAACGCTTGGACATCTTTTTGCCATCTTCAGCCAAGACGATTCCGTTCACTATGACATTTTGGTAGGGCAATTTCCCATACAGGTGGCAGCCCAGGACGGTCAAGGTATAGAACCAACCGCGCGTTTGATCTAACGGAAAATTAGTTTTCTGAGAGAGAAGATTAGTAGTAGATAAAGGGAAACCCCCTACCTAAACCTTCGGCAATAAATTGAGCCGGGAAAGCATCATGAAATTCTGCTTCACGTTCGAAAGGGTAATGAACCGATGCATAAGGCATAGAACCACTTTCGAACCAGCAATCAAAGACCTCGCTAACACGACGAAGCTGGCCCTTTCCTTGCTTACTAGGAATAGTTATATGGTCGATGGAGTCCCGATGCAGGTCAGTCAATTCGCCTTCGTATCCACTAAGCTCCTTGAGCTCCGCGACGCTGCCTACTGCGACAACTTCTTTGAAATCATCGCTGACCCAAAGCGGGATTGGCGTTCCCCAGTATCGATTCCTTGCTATATTCCAGTCCCTCGCATTTTGGATCCAATTGGCAAATCGCTTCTCTTTAACGAAAGAGGGTACCCAATGTGACCCCTCGATACCCTTGAGCATAGTTGGGATGATTGGCCCAACCTTCACGAACCATGCAGGCACAGCTCGGTAGATAAGGGGCGTGTCTGATCTCCAGCAGAAGGGGTAGCTGTGAGTAATCTGACCGTCCACGATCAAACGTCCAGTGCCCTTAATATGTTTAATGATGGCTCTGTCTGCAGCCTTAACATGTTGGCCATGGAACTCGCCAACTTCGGTAGTGAATTTTCCCGTTCCATCCACAGGGTTCGGGGGCAGTCTGGTGTCCGTAACAACTCCATTCTCCACAGCGACCCTGTAGTCGTCTTCACCAAATGCAGGTGCTTGATGAACGATTCCGGTACCAGCATCAGATGTTACATAGCCATCGTTCCACACGCGGAACCCAGTATCTTTGAACTCGTCCACAAAATAATCAAAAAGTGGCTCGTACCTCCATCCTTTCATACTAGATCCTTTGAAGCGGTCGATGACCTTAAATTTCGCTTTCTTAGGGTCTTTATAAAGCGTCCGAAGAAGGGTTTCCATGAGAATATAGTGTTTCTCTGATGCCTCATCGAGAATCTTCACATATTCGAATTCTGGATTCACACAAAGACCCGTGTTGGACGGGAGTGTCCAGGGCGTTGTTGTCCATGCCAATAGCGACACATTAGGGTCGTCAACTAGGGGGAAAGCTACCACAACAGCTGGGTCGGTCACGTCGCGATAGTTCAGAGAAGCCTCGAAATTGCTCAGGGGTGTATTGAGAGCAGTCGAGTAAGGCATCACTCGATATCCACGATATACCATATCTTTATCCGCTAACTGTTTGAAGACCCACCAGACCGATTCCATAAAGGGAGTATCGAGTGTTCGGTACGGGTTATCGAAATCGATCCAACGGCCTAGCCTTTCGATGGTCTGGCGCCACTCGTCGGCGTATCTCATCACGATTGCGCGGCATTCGGCGTTGTATTGGGCTATACCCAGCTTTTCAACGGCTTCAGAGCCGGACATTCCAAGCTTCTTGTCTATTTCATGTTCGATTGGCACACCGTGTGTATCTGCATTCTCCCATCAGTCACAATACCCAATGTCAGACGGCACGGGACGATTTTACCCCAGCCAAATCTCCGCTCGCAATAGTGGCCCGTCATTGAAAAGTAGCGAGGGATGATATCCTTTGAAAGAGGGAAGCCTCAAGGTCAGCGATCTATGCCATGCCTAATACGAAGACTTCGTCCAGGCCACGTGAGGACTTATTTCAAGGGCGTGTAATGTGTATACCTTGATAGTGCTGGCGAGCAAGTGACCATAATGAGGAAGGCCAGTTGCAAAAGGAGGGCCATCATAGAAAGCTGCGAAGGGAGCAATGTTAGCCAGGACTTCATCTCTGGACAGTGGACACGATGCTGACTTACTGTAGGGCTTCCGGCCGCGGGACAGTTCGACCTGCCGGCGAAAGGCATCAATCTCTCTCCACCGTTTGAGGACGGCCTCCTCTTCGGCGGGGAAATCAATAGACATGGCTAAAATTGTCGCCCAGTCAATTAATTCCTCGGAAATACTGTGTCTGTTTTGGGATACAGACGCTGAGCAACGGAAAGGATGAAGGCGGGGGATGTGATTGTGAGTCACCCCGCCGCAGCTTTTTTTTGTGTCGGCCCGAGCGTCTCGAAGTAGTAAGACCCCGAGCCTGAGGCAGAAATGCAAATACAATTGCAACGACAAGTTAGAACGTAGCAACATCGCGAGAATCATGAATGATAGTAAATTTGATAGTAAATTTATGCTATGTTTTGCTTATATATGACGCTCTATGTACTCAATGGGTATCATCATATCGTCACGCTAGAACGAAATTTCAATCGACCCCTTCATCGTCCTCATCCACATCCACATCCTCATCGCCATCTTCCTCCTCGTCTGACACTTCTTCTCCGAGCTCTTTGAGGCGTTGCTGCGGTGGCATTAGTTGCGTGTTACACGTTTCATAGCAGTACTCCTTATGAGTGCTGGTTCAACATACCTTTTCCTGCTTCCTCTTGGCTTCCAAGTCGCCAAACACAATGAGAAGATCCTCCAGTTCGCTCTGTGCTTCTTTGCGGGCCTTTTCTGCTTCTGCTACTTCGCCTTCCGCTTTTTGTGTCGCCTTTCTAGCTTCTGAAAGTTCCTTTTCTAGTTTCTGGACGCTCTCTTCAGCAGTTGCGGTTCGTCCGTCAGCCTGCATGAGTCGGTTCTCCAATGCACCATACTGGGCCTCGTGCTCCTCATGCATACTCTGCAATTCTCGGACATGGTCCTTGTTGACTTTATCAAGGTTTGATTCTAGGCTTGCAATAGTCTTCTTGAGGTCAGATACCTCGTCCTCGTGACGCTGTCGTAATCTAGCGCCCTTTGCTTCATAGTCGGCGGTGGTTTCTTTCAGTTGGCTATCAATCGCTCGTAGTTGCTCGCCGTGTGATTTCAGCAACTCATTTCGCCCTTGTTTGTATTGATCTTCCAGTTTTGCTAATTCCGACTTGTGTTCCTGTTGCAGGGCTGTGATTGTATTTTGGTGGTGCTCTTCCAATTTCGATAATTCTTGCTGGTGATGTTCTTCCAGCTTAGACAACTCCAGTCTATTGTTTCTTTGAAGGCTTTCGTTCGTTCCCTTGTGGTAATCCTCCAGTCGCGAGATTTCTATCTCGTGATTCTTCTGCAGACTTTCATTAATATTTTTAATACGAGACATCTCATGGCCCATAGATTCCTTAGTTCGTCGATGATCCAGTTGCTCCTGTTCCAACTTCTGCTGCAGATTTAGCAGATCCAATTCCAGCTTCTGGATTGTCTGGCTGTGTTTTTCGACTTGTGTCCGAAGCGAGTCAACTAGTTCTCTAGATATTCCTTTCTGAATACCATTTGTCATGACTGGAATCTCCAGTCCTGGGTCGCGATCAATTGCACGTAAGAAGTGTCCGAAATGATCTTTCAGAAACTCTATGAAAACCCCGTCGAAGTAAATTTCAGGCAGTGTCCCATCACGATCACCGCGGCCAGTTCGTGGCAAGACCTCAAAGTCTCGAACTAGAGGATCCTCTCGAAGCTTGGTAATCTTATCGATGTACTGTTCTCTCCCCAGCTTGGTAGTGAGTAAGCCGTGTAGTGTCTCTCTCGGTATAGGAGAATCCTTTGTCGAGAATTCGTAGATAATGCCCAAGAGAATGGAGCATAGTCCGGGAACGAGAATATTGCCTACACGGCTGTGTTTAACCTCCTGGATCAACGACTGAATGATGCTGCCTTCCCCGAGGAAGTCATTAACTGCATCCGGATCTTCAAATAACCACCCGCACAGAAGCATCAAAGAAGCAACAGAAATTCGGTCGTCGTCGCCCCGCTGTAGACCTGTCGTTAAGTTGCCAGCTATCATTTGGATGCATGTAACGACTTCCTCGCCCTTCTCCGCATTCCCTTCCGTGACTTTCAGAGCAAGTGCTTTGGCCTCGGGGTCTTCAAATAGCAAATGGAACATCAAAACAGAGGCAATCCAGTTACGGTACGGATCAACTCGTGCGCGAGACTCGGGAGCTTCTAGCACGGTGGACAGCATGTTCGGTATTTGATCATTGCCACTCAGATGTCCATCGATAGCTCTTTTCAGAAAATGTATTCTAATTCCATGATGCCTAGCAAAGAAGGCAACAATGCATTCACAGGCTGCAAGTCGTGCTTCCAATGCAAATATAGGAGCCGGTTCAAGCGTCAACTTGAGCAAAGCCTCGATAACGTTCATCCGCACGGATTTACTAGTCTTAGTATTACCATTTGAAACCGCAGTTACGCCAGACTCAGTATTCCAGGACACTTCCACATCTGCGAATTTCTCTTGCAGCGATGAGTTCCCACGTATCATTCCTGCGCAGATTTCCAGGGCCTGTAACCAATCAGTCCATAGCTCCATAGAGATGAAAAAAAAGGAGGGATATACCTTTGCAATAACAGGAACTTCAAAGTCTTTACTGAATGCAACAAGTAGCACTCTCTCCATAATGCCAGCTTGCCAGAAGGCTGTTTGATTGGTTTTCAAAATCCCACCTTTGACTAGGAACAACTGAATGATAGCTAATAGTCCCCATAGGTTTTTATCTCGTCTAGCTAGCAACCACGGTGGCAATTCTTCGTCAACCTTTGGGGGATTTGTCACATCCGTAAGCAGTGCTGCTAGTTTCTTGACACACCCTGTTTCTCTGAAATAGGTTTGATTCGAAACATTTAGTCGTAGTAGATTCGCTAGAAGAGAAAGGCAGTCTGCCACAACTTCCGATCCTTGTGACAATGAACCTTCTGCCTCGATTAATTCAAAGATACGGTCAAACGCATTTTCAAAGGCAACAAGTTTTTGTAGCTCGGCTGACGATGGAGTCAGGGCAATAAGGAGAACGAGTGCCTCTGGACGAAGAAACATGTCAGACTTGTAACTTGTGAATTGAAAAAAAAAAGCCCCACACATACCATTTCGCACAGGCTCTCGAGTATCAGATAGCACATTTACCAGCCTTGATATGCCAAGTGGAGCGGTAAATATACATTCCTGCGTTCGATCAGGCCTCGCAGCACATATGGCGGAAATCAGCTGCAACGAATAAAGCCGAGAATAGACATCCTTGGTTTCCAGCAGATCCAACAACGCCGTAATATTGTCTTGACGCTTCGATATCGTTAAATAGATGTCAAAAATCGGGCATCGGTTTATTTTACCTGAGTAAACTCGTCTGCAAGCCACAACACAATCTCATCTGAAGCTTCTGGCTGTTGAAAAAGTCAGCTATTTTAGTTCCTCTCAGGATTGGTTTTCCCCTATGAATGAAGACTGACGCTGTTCTCGTCGGGAGAAAATAACATCAACAGGGTTTCCAGCACCACTTTCAAAGTGTCGATATCTTCTGCATCCTTCCGAACACTGCCGATGAGATCTCGGAGCGAGCCAGATGCGACGCTTGCGGGATACGTTTTTGCAAAGCTGCGCAGGCCGAGTATCGCTGCTCGTCGGTCCTCCAGCAATGTTGCGCTTTGGAGCCTATTCGATAGAATAGCGATTGCATCGGTGGCCGTCTGCTTCGCCGGAGCTTGAGATTCGAGGATGCGGAACATGTCTATCAATTGTCATGGCCACCAGAACCATGCTCCGTGATTAATTCATTTGGCCCGTTGAGTCCGTTTCGTCGTTTTTGTTATTGTTTTGTTAAGAGGCCAAGTAGTTTGCTTAAGCAGCTGTACGAGCTTTACCCAATCCGGCCTAGTGCATTTCGAGCTCAATACCAGACCGGAAAATCATTTCGCCGAAGCTGCGGCGCATAATTTCTAAATGCAAGCGCGACCTCGGGCGAGTCTCCGCCGTGCTTCAGATATCAGATTCAACGTCCATCTTGGAAACTGGGGAGTGCCTATTTTATTTTCCAGTGTCATCCATCTTCTCCGTTTTTCTCCTTCTTTCTTGTTTTTGCTCTTCATATGAAATTTGGGGACAAGCAGAGAGCGTTTCTCCAGAGCCGTCTCGCTCGGCAGTCTTTCATTTCTTGACTGCCACCAATAGACCATCGAGGTTGCAAGGATTGTTAAAGGATCGAAATCGACGCTCTCTCAGCAACAGACATCATGGGTGTCCCCGCGCTGTTTCGTTGGCTTTCCAATAAATACCCGAAAATCATCTCCCCTGTTATTGAGGAGCAACCGTATGAGTTCAATGGCGAAACGATCCCCGTCGATACGACGAAGCCAAACCCCAACGGCGAAGAAAATGATAACCTGTACCTCGATATGAACGGCATTGTCCATCCATGTACCCATCCGGAAGGCAAGCCTGCGCCAGCAAACGAACAGGAGATGATGTTAGAAATTTTCCGCTACACTGACCGGGTGGTTAACATGGTTCGGCCAAGAAAGCTTTTGATGATAGCTGTTGGTATGAGACCTCTCTGTTTCCCATCTCATTTTACCTTTTGCTTTTGCCCTTCATATTCGACTACATACTAATCTTGATATCTCAGATGGTGTCGCGCCTCGTGCCAAGATGAATCAACAACGCTCTCGACGATTTCGTAGCGCCCAAGAAGCCAGAGAGAACGACCAAAAGAAAGAGGAGTTTCAAAAGCTGCTCGCACGGCAGAATGCTGCTAAGGGTGTGAATACGGATAATGAGATTCAAGAACAGGTCATTCAAAAGACTTGGGATAGGTAAGTCTAAGGGCGGTGCATTCGATCCTAGACAATACTGACATCCTTTCAGTAACGTTATCACTCCCGGCACGCCGTTTATGGATATTCTGGCTGCGTCGCTGCGCTATTGGATTGCTTATAAGCTGAACACAGACCCCGCATATGAGAAGGTTTGTCAATGAGTTGTCCTTGCTTATGATTCCTCGAGCTAACCTTCATCAAGCTGAAAATTATTATCAGTGACGCTACTGTTCCGGGAGAGGGTGAACATAAGGTTATGAATTTTATTCGCTCCCAACGACAAGACCCCAGTCACAACCCCAATACACACCATGTTTTATACGGGCTGGTCAGTAACAATAACTAGTTTCTTCACGGGATGATAGTATGCTAACGTACTTTATAGGATGCGGACTTGATTATGTTGGGTCTTGCAACTCATGAACCACACTTTCGAGTGTTGCGTGAAGATGTCTTCTTTCAAGAGTCAAGGCCCAGGACTTGCCAACTCTGCGGCCAACCAGGCCATAAAGCCGAGGAATGCAGAGGCCAGGCAAAAGAGAAAAACGGTGAATTTGACGAGAAGCAAAAAGTTGCAGTTCAGAAACCATTCATCTGGCTAAATGTTTCTGTATTGAGGGAATATCTTGCTGTGGAGCTTCAGGTAGCCCAGCAGCGATTTCCTTTCGATCTGGAACGAGCCCTTGATGATTGGGTATTTATGTGCTTTTTCGTTGGTAATGATTTCTTGCCGCATCTCCCCTCCTTGGACATCAAAGAGAATGCAATTGATCTTTTGATATCTATTTGGCGAGAATGCATTCCACTTATGGATGACTACGTGACGAGGGATGGCCTGGTTAACTTCAAAAACGCGCAACTCATTCTGGCTGGGTTGGCGAAGCAAGAAAGTGCTATTTTCAAAAAAAGAAAGCAAGCAGAGGACCGAAAGGCTGCTAATGAGCAGCGCAGAAAAGAAGAAGAGAAGATGCGCAATGAGGAACGATCAAAAAAACGACAAAGGAGCTCTTTGGATTATCCAGTCGGCGATGTTAACCCTTCTACTACGCCAAGTAAAGCTCGAAAGCAAACGGATGGTTTTATCGCATCAACAGAGGTGGCCTTGATTACTCCGAGCCGAGGACACTTGGATAAAGAGACCCGACAACTAACACAAAGCATGGTCGTTAATCGCACGGCTGTTTATAAAGCCAATGCGGCAAACAAGAGCGCAGCTGCCGCTTTAAAAAGCCAGCTAATGAAAGGTACATTGGGAGGTCGCGATGAAACCGAATCTTCAAACGGCAGTGGCCCGGGGGAAGAAGGCCTGGCTGTAGAGGATTCGCAACAGCAATCACCATCTGTCTTGGGTAAAAGAAAGGTGGAAGAACTGGACGAGGCAGATTCTGGTACTCCGGGCAGAGACTCGCCTGTGGCAGGCGGCCCAGCAAAGCCAAGCGATGAACTTCCTCCTGATACGGTTCGCTTATGGGAAGATGGATATACCGAGCGGTACTATGAACAGAAATTTCATGTCGACCCTAGTGATATGGAATTTCGGCACAAGGTTGCAAGATCCTACGCCGAAGGTCTACAGTGGGTCCTCCTCTACTACATGCAAGGCTGTCCGTCGTGGACTTGGTACTATCCGTACCACTATGCTCCCTTTGCGGCAGACTTTGTTGATATTGAGAATCTGGAGTTGAAGTTTGAGAAAGGCAAGCCATTCCGGCCGTTCGAGCAGTTGATGGGAGTCTTGCCGGCATCGTCCAATCATGCGATTCCAGAGATTTTCCATGACCTGATGTCAGACCCAAACAGCGAAATCATTGACTTCTATCCCGAGGACTTTCCCGTGGATCTCAACGGCAAGAAGTTTGCTTGGCAAGGCGTTGTTCTACTGCCATTTATAGATGAAAATCGGCTGCTTGCTGCTATGGAAAAGAAATATCCGCATCTGAGCGCAGATGAGCAAGCCCGGAACACGGTTGGAAGGGATGTTTTATTGATCTCCGATCAACATCCGCTGTATCAGGAGCTTGTGACGAACTTTTATTCCAAAAAACAAGGCGCTCCGAAGTTCAGCTTAAATATGCGTACTAGCGAAGGACTCGCTGGAAAGATCGAAAAGGACGATAACTATATTCCTCACAGCTCTTTATGCCCTCCTTGCGATGTGGACATGCCGACTCTTGAGGAGGATAAATCTATAATGTTCGTAAATCCCAACCGCTCTCTTTGAACTTCCCCTGTCAAGTTCCACTTATCAGGATCTAGCTTTACTAACGTATCTGTCAGGGTCCATTATGAAATACCGAAATCGATCCACCTTCATAAATCCATGCTTCTTCGGGGAGTACGCTTTGCTCCCCCAGCATTGGACCAAGGGGATATTAATGCCGTCAGGTCAAGATGGCGATACGGAATGCGCTCAGGCGGCCCTTCAAGGAACGGTAACGGTGGTGGTAGAGGGGGCGGTCAATACAATCAGCAAGGTGCTGGAAGACCGAATATGAACGACCGACAAAATCCGTTCGCTGCCCACCTTGATCCTTCATTTGTCCCGCCTCCCCAGGTTGGCGGTGCTGTAGGATGGGCACCCCCGACTGCAGGCGGTTCTGGCTACTCTCGCGGTCCTCCACCTCCTCCACGCGGCGGCAGCTATGATTATCAACCTCCTTCACAAGGCTACAACAACGCTGGCTACTATGGTCAAGGCAACGGCTACTTCCAGGGCGCGAATCAGTACGGCTATCCTGCACAGACCGCACAGTATGGCCAGCAGCAGAACTACTACAATGGTCCACAAGCTGGTGGCAGCGGACCTCGCCGTGGTGATTCTTCGGGGTATAATAATTATCGAGGCAGCAACCAGTCCTACAACCGTGGCGGCTACTCCTCCAGACGCGATTACGGCTATGATCGTTACTGAAGAGTTAACATGTACAGTTTTGGGGACATGATAATGGCATTCTAAGCTATTTTTTTGTTCTCAATGAACTAGACCATCTGTATGATACCCATTGAACTAGATGGATTAGGTAGTTCTAGATAAGCTATACGTTCTAAGAAGTTCGTTCTATGTTTCGAAGTTATGTTTGCAGGGTATTTCTGGCTTCTCCAGACGATAGAGACCCGTTCAGTATTGAATCAGAATGCAAAAGTTTTATTTTCGTCTTTGCTCTTGACAGATTTGTGTTGTACTACAGTGGCAGACTGGTAACTAGTACGTAGTAGTAGTCAGTTATACGCCTCAGGCATCTAGCGGAAAGCGGGTCAGCAAAGGCCGGTCTCGGTGGCACAAAATAATCCTTCAGAGTTCAAGGTCCTTTGAAAGTGACTCACAGCATTCAACGTCCCACGCTCAGTCGTTCGTCCTTTCGTCAAGCATTGCGTTCCATCTTATTGTGTAGACGGATGCCCCCTGCGATTGGCCATTTCTGAATTACATAGTCGAGGTAAGATGATCGCCGCTTTGAGAAGCAAATCAGCTAACTCCGAAGCAGAAAGAACATCCTCGCCATGAATTGACGCTCTCCAGCTCATTGTTCTTCTTCATCTTCACCAATTGTTGTAAACTACAGCAGTAGCCTCAATGGCAGAACCAACAAAAGTGTCTATACTGGGGAAGGAGAGTATTGTTGCCGAGTATGGCATCTGGGGAACATATATCGTCCAAGACCTGCTCTCGAATATACCCTCGACCACTTATGTCCTCGTCACGGATACCAACCTCGGGCCGCTGTATACTTCGTCCTTCTCGAAAATCTTCACAGATGCCGCTGCTTTATTATCGCCGGCGCCCCGTCTCCTGACCAAAGAGATTGCTCCGGGCGAAAGCTCCAAGTCTCGGCAAAGCAAAGCCGATATCGAGGATTGGATGCTCCAGAACCTATGCGGTCGTGATACGGTGATTATTGCGCTGGGTGGCGGCGTGATTGGTGACCTTCTCGGCTTTGTGGCGTCCACGTACATGCGCGGGATCAGATTCGTTCAGGTTCCTACGACGATGCTGGCGATGGTGGACTCGTCTATCGGAGGAAAGACTGCCATTGACACTCCCTTGGGAAAGAATTTAATTGGCGCGATCTGGCAGCCCACTCGAATTTACATCGACATTGACTTTATTGATACCCTCCCGGAGAGAGAGGTTATCAACGGCATGGCTGAGGTCATCAAAACTGCAGCAATCTCCGACGAAAAAGAATTTGCAGCTTTGGAGCACAATGCTGATGCTATCATGAAAGCTGCTCGTGGGAAGCCCGGACCCGGACGGTTCGATACTGTTCGAAACGTGTTGAAGGACCGCATTGTGGCTTCAGTGCGGCACAAGGCATTCGTTGTCACGGCAGACGAGCGCGAAGGCGGCTTGCGCAATCTGCTCAATTTGGGACATTCGATCGGCCATGCGATTGAGGCTATCTTGGCGCCTCAGGTCCTCCACGGTGAATGCGTTGCTATCGGCATGGTCAAGGAATTGGAGCTTGCAAGATACCTTGGTATCCTCAAGCCCGTCGCCGTGTCCCGCATGGTTAAGTGTCTCTCCAAGTATGGACTACCGACATCATTAAAAGATCAACGGATAAGGAAACTCTCGGCAGGTAAACGCTGTTCTTTGGATCAGCTCATGGCCAACATGGCTTTGGATAAAAAGAACGACGGCCCCAAGAAGAAGGTTGTCCTGCTGTCAGCGATTGGGCAAACATACGAACCCAAAGCTAGCGTCGTCGCAAATGAGGACATTAAGGCAGTGTTAGCACCTAGCATTGAAGTAATTCCCGGTGTTCCAAAGTCACTTAATGTCGTCTGTGCTCCTCCTGGCTCGAAGAGTATCTCAAACAGAGCGCTTGTCCTTGCAGCCCTTGGATCTGGAACAGTGCGAATCAAGAACTTGCTCCATTCTGATGACACGGAGGTTATGCTAAACGCTTTGGAGCGCCTCGGAGCGGCAACTTTTGCGTGGGAAAGTGAAGGAGAGGTGCTGGTTGTCAATGGAAACGGGGGCAAGTTGAAGGCGACTCCGGACCAGCTGTACTTGGGCAATGCCGGTACTGCCTCGAGATTTCTCACATCTGTTGCCACTCTCTCAGGCAAGGGATCTGTGGATTACAATATCCTCACTGGAAACAACCGCATGAAACAGAGACCCATCGGCGACTTGGTTGATGCTCTTACTGTTAACGGTGCTTCAATTGAGTATATGGAGCGAACTGGCAGTTTGCCATTGAAAATTGCTGCTTCGGGTGGATTCAAAGGCGGCCATATCAATCTTGCTGCAAAGGTCTCTTCTCAATATGTGTCGTCACTATTGATGTGCGCTCCATATGCCAAGGAGCCCGTCACCTTGAAGTTGGTGGGAGGCAAGCCTATCTCACAGCCATATATTGATATGACTACAGCCATGATGCGATCCTTCGGCATTGATGTGCAGAAATCGACAACCGAGGAGTATACCTATCACATTCCTCAGGGATCATACACCAACCCCGCTGAGTACGTTATCGAAAGCGACGCAAGTTCTGCGACCTATCCTTTGGCAATTGCTGCAGTTACTGGCACGACGTGCACAGTGCCAAACATCGGGTCATCGAGTTTGCAAGGCGATGCTCGTTTTGCCGTGGATGTACTACGACCAATGGGCTGCAAGGTCGAGCAAACAGCCACTTCGACTACAGTCACGGGCCCAGCTGATGGTGTGCTGCGTCCTCTGCCAAGCATCAACATGGAACCGATGACAGACGCGTTCCTAGGTGCTTCAGTACTGGCGGCAATTGCACAAGGCGAGGGATCGAAACATACAACCAAGATCTACGGCATTGCGAATCAGAGAGTCAAAGAGTGCAATCGAATCGAGGCTATGAGAGTGGAACTGGCAAAATTTGGGGTTGTATGCCGCGAACTCCCAGACGGTCTGGAAATCGATGGCATTGATCGATCTACCCTTCGTCATCCTGCTGGAGGCGTCTTCTGCTACGATGATCACCGTGTTGCTTTCAGTTTCAGCATACTGTCTTTAGTTGCGCCCACGCCCACGCTCATTCTTGAGAAGGAATGCGTTGGCAAAACATGGCCAACATACTGGGATGCACTCAAGCAAAAATTTGGAGTGCGTCTCGAAGGCAAGGAACTTTCCGAGGACGAAGTTGCTTTACATGCGCAAGCCGACCGCTCCTCGGCGTCCATAGTCATCATTGGTATGCGTGGTGCTGGGAAGACCACGACTGGTCGCTGGGCAGCGAAAGTCCTCGACCGTCCGTTTGTCGATCTTGACGTCGAGCTCGAGCAGGTAGAGGGCATGACAATTCCGGAGATCATCAAGGAACGTGGCTGGCAAGGATTCCGCGAAGCTGAGCTGGCAGTCTTTAAACGCGCTCTTTCCGAGCGACCTACAGGCTATGTCTTTGCGTGCGGTGGCGGGATTGTCGAGATCCCCGAAGCTCGGAAACTGCTTATTGACTACCACAAGACGAAAGGAAATGTTCTTTTGGTCATGAGAGATATCAACCGGGTCATGGAATTCCTTAATGTCGACAAAACTCGACCAGCTTATATCGAAGACATGATGAGCGTCTGGCTACGACGAAAACCTTGGTACTTGGAATGCAGCAATATCCAGTACTACAGCAGACATAGCACTACGCCAGAGCTCGCGTTTGCCATTGAAGACTTTGATCGATTCATTCATTTTGTATCTGGCAAGGTCAACTTCCTAGCAGACATTAGGAAGAAGCGTGTCTCTACGTTTGTTTCTCTTACATTACCGGACTTGCGCGATACTGGTGATCTACTACTACGCACAGTCTCCTCGGGCTCAGACGCGGTGGAGTTGCGAGTCGACTTATTGGAAGATCCGTCATCGAAGAGTGGCATTCCTTCAGTACAGTATGTGGAAGAGCAGCTCGCTTTCTATCGCAGTCGAGTTTCCCTGCCGATTGTTTTCACGATACGCACGGCCAGTCAGGGGGGGAATTTCCCTGATGATGCGCACGATGCTGCACTCGAGCTGATCATGCTCGCTATCCGCAGCGGATGTGAATTCGTGGATCTTGAGATTACGTTCCCGGAAGAGCTGCTAATAAAAGTCACTGAAATGAAAGCTCACTCTAAGATCATTGCATCTCACCATGATCCGCAGGGGAAATTGAACTGGTCTAATGGATCCTGGGTCCAGTATTACAATAAGGCTCTACAGTACGGAGACATCATCAAGCTAGTCGGAGTGGCAGAGTCGCTCAGGGATAACACAGCGTTGAGAGAGTTCAAGGACTGGGCTGAGCGTGCGCACGACGTCCCCGTCATCGCCATCAATATGGGTGACAAGGGACAGTTGAGCCGTATTCTCAACGGGTTCATGACGCCAGTCTCCCATCCCAGTCTTCCTTTCAAGGCTGCTCCGGGCCAGCTGTCGGCGGCAGAAATCCGCAAGGGGCTGTCGATCATGGGGGAAATCAAAGCCAAAAAATTCGCGATTTTCGGCAAGCCGATCTCGGCCTCTCGCTCTCCGGCGCTGCACAACACACTCTTCGAGCAGGCGGGATTGCCGCACGAGTACACGCGTCTCGAGACGGAGCATGCGCAGGACGTGAAGGAATTCATCCGCTCGCCCGAATTTGGAGGCGCGTCGGTCACAATCCCGCTCAAACTAGACATCATCCCACTCATCGACGAAGTGCTTCACGAAGCCGAGATTATCGGGGCCGTCAACACGATCGTCCCTGTCCAGAACAGCAGCGACGATAGCATCCGCCTTGTCGGCCGCAACACCGACTGGCAAGGAATCGCGCTCTGTCTCCGGGACGCCGGCGCGTTCAGCAACGCAGAAGCAAGCGCTCTCGTCGTCGGCGGCGGCGGCACTGCTCGAGCAGCCATCTACGCGCTACACCAGATGGGCTTTGCGCCTATCTACGTGCTGGGCAGATCGGCCGAGAAGATCCAGAACATGGCATCCACCTTCCCGACTGCGTACGAAATCCGAGTTTTGGACGTTGCCAGCGGAGCAGCAGCAGTAGTAGGAGGAGAGATTGAAAAGATCCCTCGCGTGGCGGTGGGCACCATACCGGGCGACAGACCGATTGAGAGTAAGATGGGCGAGGTACTGAGCACGATCTTTACTTCCTCCTCCTCCTCCTCTGAGCAGCAGCGCAGCATCCTGTTAGAGATGGCATACAAACCGTCGGTGACGCCGCTGATGCAGCTAGCGTCGGCATCTGGATGGACGACGATTCCAGGTCTGGAGGCGCTTGTTGCGCAGGGAGTGTACCAGTTCGAGCACTGGACTGGGATTACGCCTGTGTATGAAGTTGCGAGAGTAAGTTTACCCTCTTCAACTTTTAAACTAGTCCTATTACTTTTAAACTAACTAATTGTAGAATGCTGTCTTGGGGATCTATGAGAGCAAGTAAAGTAAGTAAAGGAATAAAAGTTGATACCTTTAGTTTGAGTGGACAGTTTATTTAAAATTGAACATATTCTAGAGAATCCTCCTGTATACATAAGTTCGTAACTACCTATAACCATACATAGTCACCATAGCATAGCCAGCTACGTACCTCTCTACCCTCAATCCAGAAATAAATTACACTGTATCCGTATTCCACTCCGTACTGAGTATAAGATTTATGCCCGTCTCCGCTCCCGGCCGACGACCAAAAAAAAAAACAAGTCCCCACCCAAAACTTGAAAAAGAAAAAAAAAAAAAGAAAGCTAAAGGTAAAAGCGGATACGCGGGACAGCCGAGAAAGCTCCACTTTTGATCCACTTTCATTTTCTCTTATTCTGTACGGAGTACTCCGTATTACTGATACTGATACAGATACAGATACACCACGTATGTATCATTATAGTAGTTGATCTGGCTAAATGGAAGAGTCATCGGGTAATTGATTCATTGACAGGTTAACAACTTTGCACGTACCTAACTGGTCGAGGAAAAGAGATGAGAGGATAAACCTACATACAGACAGACAGACAGACAGACAGCATTGGAAGGAGGGAAGCCTATACTACCTAGGTACCTATCTGGCGAGATCATGCAGTCTACCTACGTAGTAAGCACATAGTGTAGTCCATAATAAATAGCTAAGTATAATATATAAGTAGTAAAAATACAGTCTATCAGCTCGTCATGATTATGATACAGTCAAAGTTATTTTTTGTACATTTCCCCCCAACGAAAAGTTCAAGCCAACTCCCTCCCCATTTTTGTCCGTATGTACCGGGTTACCGTGGACGGTGGACTTAAAAAAATCCATGCATGTAAGTAATCATCAAAAGCAATCCTCTCCAATGCATATAAACAGAAAGAGCAAGTATAAACAACATATAGTGGTAGTATTAAGATCGTCGTGGACATAGGGCAAAACGTGTCGTCGTTGGTGGTACATTTCATCATCATCCGTCGTGTCCCACCCCAGCATGCTAAAAAACGAGAAGACGCTGTAAATACAGAACAAACGGAACAGAACAGGCCAGAGGAAAAAAATAGAAACAGTGTTGTGTCGTGTAGCATAGTGTAGTGTAGTTGATTAAAGTGAAGTGATGACGAAGGCGGAGAACACATGACGTCAACGGCTTCGATAAGACGCTATCGGTGCTTAGGTAATCGGCCTGCCGATCCGACCGCCATGACGTCAGCGGTAAGCAGTGACTCCCAACTCAAGAGCACAGCTCTATGTATGTACTACTATGTTAGTATGTAGTATGCAGGTATCGAGCTCCG
The DNA here is from genome assembly GCA_023625875.1 of Trichocomaceae sp. PYS4502. Taxonomy (NCBI): domain Eukaryota; kingdom Fungi; phylum Ascomycota; class Eurotiomycetes; order Eurotiales; family Trichocomaceae; species Trichocomaceae sp. PYS4502. The sequence goes on from JAMAFX010000061.1 coordinate 74,378, forward strand.
TATCAGTCGCGTCCCTTGCGCCGCTGCTTCCCCGGCCAATCCACTTCAGGATGCACCACCCGCATGTGCCGCGTCAGTGCGTCGTTGCGCGAGAACGTCTTCTCCTCCGTGCACAAATGACAGCGCACCTTTTGCTTGCGCGCGTTGTGGATGGTGTCCTCATGCCGAGTCAGGTCGTACGGCCGCGAGAAGATCGAGTTGCACGGCTTGCCCGTCGAAGGATTGATCCGCTCGCACTTGTGCGGCCCCGCTTGCGAATTGCGCAGAGCCAATGAGCTACTGCCGCCGCCGCCGCCGTTCTGTGCCCCCGTCAATGTTTGACGGTGGGCTTCGCGCTTGTGTTTCTGCAGTTTGGACGGCGTTTCAAATCGCTGCGTACAGCCGTGGTAAGTGCAAGTGTAGGTGCCCGAGTCAGACGACGTGTCGCCCGGCCGCTTTGTAGTCTCCGCCGTGCCCTCGCTAGTCGTAGATTCCATCGTAGGCAGCGGCGCCGGGAAGGCTGATGCCTGTGGTTGTGGTGGTTGTTGTTGTAGAAAATTATTCAGCGGCGGTTGTAGACTAGCGTACTGAGTAGGGAATGCTTCCATCTGAGTAAAAGGTAACGCAGGCTGCTGGAAAGCGCTGGCGGTGGCACTCTGTCGGCGCGAGGCCATCGTGCTGCCGGCCAAGGACAGGTCGTTCGAAGGGAACAGCGACGGCAAGCCGTTGGCAACGTCGTCGGGACCTTCATGATACTCGAGCAGGGCATCCTTGGGAGAAATCGTTTTCACTTGGTTATCCGGCTGCTGGTCAATATTCATGTTCATGTTCATGTTCATATTCATATTCATGCCCATACCCTCCGCGCCAGGTAACTGTAGAGCCGCACCCAGACCCGATGCTGCCTGCAGTCGCGCCTGTTGCTGCCGGAAATCAGCGGCAAGTGGAGACCCCTGGCGGAACGGCGAGCGTTCCCTGTTCATCGAGTTTCCAGCTGGCGACTGCGAGCGCGCTGAGAGATGGCCCTGGGTGGCAGCATTAAGACGGTCGGCGAAGAGGTTGCGGTACGGTGGTGCATTGAGCAGCTGCTGGTTGGCGTTGGCGTTGGCGTTCTGTTTCCGCATTTGAGACGACGACGACGTAGGCACGACGGTGGTGCTGAAAAGCTCGTCCTGGTAGATGTCGGAGATGGTGCGATTAAACTTGGGGACCCCGCTGAGAGAGCCGTTATTAAAGTCTGGAAGCGCATCGAACTGTAAGTAATCACCCATCCAGCTATCAAAGTCAGAAGAAAATCGGTCCTCACCATGGACTACCGCTTTGGAACCGTCGTCAAACTCGTCATACGTGGTCTGGGGAGTCACGGGGGAGTTCTGGTGACTCATCGTCGACACCGACGGCGCCAAAGAAGAGTAGGGGAAAGACGGGTCCTCATCGGCGGCTGCCTGATGTGACTTGTTATTGTTGTTGTTGTTGTTGCTATTGCTGTTATTATGATTCATAGACTGCTGTTCCATAACTGCCTGTCTCATTGCCTGGTCGGCTGCGGCGGTGTCACCATTCTGCGCGGACGGGTCGTAGTTTTGAAAAGCCGGTGCCAAAAAGGAATTCTGGGTCGGCGTCTGCACCGGGGTAGGCAGCGACTTTTTCGGGTTCTGGTATTGGCCGGCAGCAAAAGCAGGCGCAGCAGCAGCCTGTGGCGAACTTGACCCTGTCTTGCCGGACGATCCAGAAGCAGCTCGCTTGTGTGCACTGTGGAAGCCTGAGCCGCGGCCAAGGCCCTTCTGCTGGGCATGTGCTGGGCTGAGCAGGTGGCCGTTGGTGTTGGTGTTGACGTTGGCGTCAGAGTCCCAACCGTGCGTGCTGGTCGTCGCCAACATGGGTGTGATGAAGTGCGATGGTGCGTAGTACTGTGCGCTCGGATAGGGCGACGGGATGTGAAAGGCCGGGTTGAAGGATGAGGCGGCGCTCATCGACGGCGCCTCTGGCAGCGAGCCGTCAAGGGCGTAGTCGAGGTTCGCCGTGGCTGGCGTTGACTCGAACGAGGAGAAGGCGGGCGACGACGCGCGCGACGAGGGCAGGAGGAATTGCTGGAATCGAGGAGACTGGAAAGGAGAGTCGAGTGGCTGGTGGTGCTGTTGATAGCTGAGGAGATCAGGCGGGAGCTGGCCGTCTTGTAAGTCGAGGCGGTTGTTGATGAGGTCCGTATTACGTACGGCAGGATGGGAGAGCATAGTTTGGGTGTCAGTGGAGATGGTCCGGCTTGCCACCCGGGGAGAGGGCAATATATAGGCGGGAAGCTTTTCCTGGGTGATCGGTGGCTGACAACAGTCGCAGCGGAAATGTCTTGGATGAGTGATGCTAGGCCGTGGATGACTGGCAGGCCATCGAAGGGCGTGGAAGCTTTCCGCCGAGAGTAGATCCGATAGGCAGCCAACCGTGGCTGACCGGATATAGCTTATTCGGGTTAGTTATGTGGCCGAAGAATTCAGATAAATTTCGATACTTCTGGAGCGTTGTGGATGGGTGAGTCATGTCCGGGGGATGTTGTTGTTTAAAAGGAAGAAGAGGAGAAGACGAGAAGAGGAGAAGACGAGAAGACGAGAAGACGAGGTTGTGTGATGACGTTTTGGGGCAGATGCCTCAGGATGCGACACGGACGCTGAGGAAAGAGAGACCCTGCTGCAGGCCCCACTGTGGCTTGCTTCGGCCTTTTCCGGTATGCCGTATCCGTACGCTTACCGTGCTGTACAATACTAGTCCGTACGCCTTACATCTTACTACTTAGTGTGTGTAGCGGTCACTGCGCGCCGCTGATTGGCTGCGATGCGCCCTCCGGCACGCGCCTGCCCCCCCGCCAATCAGCGCGCTCCACGACTCACCAGCCACACCTCACCGTCGTCTCTGCCGTCTCTGCTGTGGCTTGAAGAATTTTCACTCTCCACCAGGATACAATTTTCGCGGTCCCAGAACAGCGGCAGCCAATCAGCAGCGCCGTGCTCAGCCACGATATCTCGAACTAGCCAGAACTCTCTAGAGTCTACATTCTTTAGGCAACTGCATCTCAAGACAACACATCGTCAGCCGACCGTGGTCGAGTTTTTGCCGCCGGCATCTGATTTTTCATGACAGCAAATAGTTAGGCGAGCGGGCATTGCTCGGGTATGATCACGCAGTTGCCTTGTCTCCAGCGCCGAAGCTGGCCGAGCGCGGTCAGCTGACCTCAACAATTAGCGAACAGCGAACTTGCTGTGTCACATGCTTGTATTGTCTGTTTTGCGGGGTACTTATTGCTCGACCAGTAGTTCATATTCATCTACGTATGGAGTACTAATCTAGTGAATGGAATCGTATTTACGAAACAAGTCACAGCTTAATAGTCCTCATCAATAGCGACGCATCTAGACTGAATGTGCAGCCCGTCTTTAAAATTTTTCTGCATGTTAGGCGATTCCACTGCATTGAGTCATTGACGAATGATCGAGCTGCCGTGCTACAGTAGAACCGGTCTAGAACATCTACGTGCTAAGATTAGCCACGAACTACGGAGTACTCCATACTCCATACGAAGTAGTATCATTAATACGGAGTATACAACAACGATAAGTACGGAGTAGACGAAGCAGGTATGAAATTCTCACTTTGTATGGTACAGACATGCGACTACTCGTGGTTAGTCGTCAGCTGACTCTCCGTCGAATAAATAAAAATCAGAGCCGCATCGCAGCAATTGCCACGAACAACGCAGAGCCGCACCGCCACAGATCAGACAGTTCATAGTTAATTATTCTCGGCACGGATCACGGCAAACAATGCAACTACGTACTCCGTAGGTACTAGGTAGCTGTGTACTGCATTAGCGTGAGTCGTGGCCGACAATAGCCAGTGACTTGGAACTCAATGAAAAGATTTGAATTCATTCATTCAAAATTTTCAAATAAGTTAAATTCTAAAGACTAAAACAGTACAATAAAATACATTACTGCCTAATACAGTACAATACGCGCCGTACAGTCTCACACCTCCGTTATGGCACAGACCTCCAACGGCCAAGACAGCATGCATGATCGACCCTAGCTAACTACACTAACTTCGGTCGTGCTAAGAAAGAAAGAGGGAAGAAAATTTTCCACGCTTCCAGAATCCTTCCGTTTCCTGCCTAGTGGAAGCCGTCCGACCTATAGAATGAGCCGGAGTCCTCCGTTAGGCTTTAGCCTTGTCTTGATTTCTTTTTTTGGGCATGCCACATGCCAATACATATGCATGTCTATAACTGGCAGTCTAGCAGTCTTACTCCTGCAGGAGAAAACTTTTTATTCCTACATACGTACGCTGTAGGAAGTTAACTTTGTTTCATTCCAGCTGGGGATGTACGTACTGACTTACATTCAGATTCTCCCTCGGAGTTAGTTAACTAACTAGGTAGTGTATGACTGTGTATCCACCTATCCTCAGAAACTTCGATGATTTGCATTTATTATTTGAATATACTAAGTTACTACTTAAGAAGTCGATTACTAACTACGTGTACTACAAATCGGCTGCGAGTATCCGGATTATTCAGCGTGATAAATAGTGAATAGTAAATAACTACTAAAAAGAAATGGAAGGAGCGGAATTCGCGGATCCATTGACATAACTACACGGCTAAAAGTTCGTCCCTCTCGGTCCATCCGATATACCTCTATAGTATAGCTTGTAGGAATGAGGAATGTATACTTCCGGTCCGCGGGTAAATTCATTGCACTGCACCGATTTGGCATTTGCTTTTCCTCTGCCTGATCTAGTGAAGTTAATTAACTACGTAATGTAGCGATCGATCCTATCGATAAGAACAAGTGGGTTGTGGGCTGCCATCTTATCGATAAAGCGTCACCACGGCGCACGGTTTGTGTCTATACATATTGCCGTGTAGTACCGCCTTTCATGCGAATGCAATATGGGCGTGTAGCACTTTACAGTGTAGAGCGTGGTGTTGCTTTTCTGTACTTATAGATGGCAGTACGTAGATATTAGTTTTTGATTTGGAGATTTGTCTTGATCTGGTTACTGAGTGGATCGACTTTTGTTCGTTGACTCGTTGATTCTGGGTGTGGTGAGAGAGATATATATCTATACGTATGGACCAATGTCCACGTATCTGGAGACTCGATCAACGCACACCACACGAAATACATAGTTGACCCATTAAAAACCCGGTGCATGAACAGTAGAAATATAGAGAATGCACTATTTCCATCAACAATCATGTATCTAGAGGAATATAGTCGCGAATCGCTGCCGGCATCACTCTAGATCAGCTACGCAGATATACAGATTAGCCACTACGCGAGCGGCGAATACGATCTACGAAATACGGACGAACAGCAGTAATATTTCAGAGCACATCCAAAGGGAACACCTACAAGGCAAGACGAGACAAGAATCGGGAAACAAGGTAACTCTTTTGTATACCCAGGTAACTATTGCCATGGACGGACCGCGTCAAGCCAAGCACGACGCCAGACGCGAGACGCGCGAATACAACAACATACAACACGGCGCACGCTACTAAGACTACGATACGGAGAAAGATTAAAGTCATCAGTTCATTGCAACGATCATCGATCGCGCAGCTCAGTTCACTGCAAACGGCCTCTATGATACAAAAGTTCAGACCCGCAGGCAACAAGTCGACCATACCATATAGTAGACGAAGGTATAATTTAAAGTAGTAGTTGCGGTAGTAGTAAAATGCAAATCAATCCCAGACCCATGAAACGTGAAAGAAAAGAAAAAAGACACTATTCGGAGAACACCCTGACGACCCAGTCATACCGAAAACCGACCCAGAAGGAAAATGACAGCGGCGAGCAGCAAGCAGCGACGCGTCGACCGCGCAGGCAAGGCCGTGAGAAGAGAAAACACGAGCGGAAAACGCGCTTAACCACCGAAACCGTAGAGAGTGCCTAAGAAGACGCGTAAGAAAGAAGACCGAAACAGACAGAAGAGAAAGAGAAAGAGAGAGGGAGGAAACTTACGGCCCTGGCGCTTGAGAGCGTACACAACATCAAGAGATGTGACGGTCTTTCGCTTGGCGTGCTCAGTGTATGTGACGGCATCGCGGATGACACCCTCGAGGAAGGTCTTGAGGACGCCGCGGGTTTCCTCGTAGATCATGGCGGAGATACGCTTGACACCACCACGGCGGGCCAGACGACGGATGGCAGGCTTGGTGATACCCTGGATGTTGTCGCGCAAGATCTTGCGGTGACGCTTGGCGCCGCCCTTGCCGAGGCCCTTTCCACCTTTGCCGCCTGGATGAATGAATGTTAGAGAAGGTCAGATGAAGGAAGACAGGGAAGACAAGAGGATACTCACGTCCAGTCATGTTGGTAGATGTGTTGTTGTTGAGTGAAGATGAGAAAGTGATTGAGTAGAGGGTCGATTGACACGTAGAAGTAGATAGATATGGAGATGGATGGAGATGGATGGAGAAGCGAAGAGGAGAAGGAGGAAAAGATGCTTTGCTTCTATAGAAAAGACGCGGCCGTCCCGGATCACGCGCTAGTGCGGGTGCTGGCCAATCAGCGGTCGCGGGGGACCGGGCCTCTGATCTGGCGACGCAGCAGTGATCCTGCCTCCAGCAGGCCTGGCAGCGCGGATCAGAGCTGCCGCGACCAGGAATCCAGGTCCTGATCCGAGCTGCAACAGCCTGCTGCAGCCGTTGTGATCCAGAATCGCCGTGGTGGTTGGGATCAGAAGCATTCGCGAAGTCTGTGATCCTGCGACGTGATTGGCCCGCGCGCTCGCTTAGCAAATCAATGCCAAGGCCTGCCGCAGATTTCAGGCATTTCAGGCATTCTGGTTTCCCTAACAAAAACGCGCGCCAGAATCACGCTTATCGCAGGCAGCTTTCCGGATCACAGAAAATTGAGATCACCCGCCCGCCCCTCGCGCCCTACAAATACTTTTCCCCCACCCACTTTCTCCCGTCTTCCTTACAACTCCTCATCCTCATCCTCAACTATCTCTCATCCACACCGTTGAGCTTCCATCAAAAAGCATCACTTTTCTATCTCCAACTTGATCTCATCCATCAAATAAATCACATCCACAATGGCTCGCACCAAGCAGACAGCCCGTAAGTCATTTCTTCCTGGCTCTCGCCTCACTGTCGTCTCTGTTCTCGTTCTGTGTTCTGTGTTCGCTACTCGGTCGGGTGTCGCGTCTCCCGCACCGCCTTGGAGTTCACCATTCCCCTTCCACCTTTTTACTTACATTACTCTTTCCTTTTCTTTACCGTTTTCTTTCTTTAATGTCTAACTAACCCCCTCTAGGTAAATCCACTGGTGGCAAGGCCCCTCGTAAGCAGCTTGCTTCCAAAGCCGCCCGTAAGGCTGCTCCCTCCACCGGAGGTGTCAAGAAGCCTCACCGCTACAAGCCTGGTATGTGCCGCGTCCACTTGTTCTTTTTCTCGTGTCCTTACTAACATCTCCCAGGTACCGTCGCTCTCCGTGAAATCCGTCGCTACCAGAAGTCCACCGAGCTCTTGATCCGCAAGCTCCCCTTCCAGCGTCTGGTCCGCGAAATCGCTCAAGACTTCAAGTCCGACCTCCGCTTCCAGTCCTCTGCCATCGGTGCTCTCCAGGAGTCCGTTGAGGCCTACCTCGTCTCTCTCTTCGAGGACACCAACTTGTGCGCCATCCATGCCAAGCGTGTCACCATCCAGTCCAAGGACATCCAGCTGGCCCGCCGTCTTCGTGGCGAGCGCTCTTAAGTTCCTTTCTTCTTGTTGACATGGATCGAAGGTTAATTTGGGTTGGCGATCATGGGGCTTCTGTTTTTCTCTTTTTTTAATCATGACACTACTGGCGAGAAATGATGGGATTGTTCTTTGCTTTATGGGTTTACCTGGGTCTATTTGTCTTTTTTTCCTCTTACCTTATTCCACAATTCCAAATGAATAGCACTATGGTCAACGAAGGCCGCGACCGCGACGCGTCGCGAGTCTATTGAAATGTACATTATCGAGACCAACTGATGACAAGAGACTTGATGTCTACGTTTCGTGGCTTGCCTTCTGGCTTTTCTTCTATTCATGCTGTTAATCTGTTAATCGGTCGCTGGTAGCTAGTAATTATCGTGCTTTGTAGTAACAATGCTGTGTTTACGTAGTGTCCGCGTTGCACGTAGGTAAAGTGCGAGGAGCGTAGTCTCATGTAGCATGTCTACGTGTATGTAGTATGTACATTGTAAAGTGATATAGTCTTAGTGTTGAACCACGACGTCTACTCCTCGTCAGGATTGTCGTGTTACTGCCGTATGCGTGGTGTATTGCCTGGCTTCGCTGCATGGTACGTAGACTGCCTACCTAATAACGCTGGCTCGCCCTAGTACTACATAGTATTTCAAGCACGCAGTTTTGCATCCGTCTTTAACTATGGCTATATTGATGTCTTTCGCTTGTATTTGTACTTGGAGTCATGATTCAACCCGTAGACGTTGGAAGGTACGTAGCTACATAGGCTAGGTAGGTGCCTCGTTATATATACTCCCGTCGACCATATATATATATATGCAACCGACGTGCTGAACACTGCATCAACCTTGGAATGTCACCCAGCTATTTCTTTCACCATACGCTGTACATCACTGCTACAGATCTATGTCATAGTGGGACGCCTACGGATGATTCTACAATTACGTGCGCGTCAAGGATAGGCAGATCAGCCATCTATGATCTCGGCCATAATCAGGCATAACGGGTTCACTCCGCTCCGGGCACAGCTACATCCCACAGCACAGTGATCATATTATACCAGTAGTCCAGTACAGTAGTACTACTATACTCGTGCATCCTCATAAATCATATAAATCATATAAATTATAATAATGTATACGTGTAGACTGTGTAGAAAGCTTCACGGAACTCGGCACGTGAGGCTTCGGCATGTGCCCGAAAACAGCCTAGCGCGGCGCCTTTTGCGTGCAAACTGAGTCAAACTCGGCAGTTCGGGCTTTGGACCTGTTCGTTCTCTGCTTTCTGCTCTCTGCGCCTTGCAGGAAAGGTAGAAGTCAGAACCGAACGCACTGATTCAGTCGACTGGAGACTCTGGCCAATTACACGGCGCAGTCTCCGTTATGCATAATTTTCCCGCGCTGAGTCGCTGAGGCGCTGACTCGCTGCTACCGCATACGGCCGAACAGTGGGCCGTTTCCGTCTCGATGCGAGATTCAATCATTCAAGGGAATCAAGGCCCTACGAAAGCTAGATTGAATTAATCTCTTAGGTTCTTGGGTGTGGACACTGTGGAGGCCGTGGTGGATCGAAGAAAAAAAAGTTCGCGAAGGTCGTGGGAAATGGACGTCTCGTTTAAAAGGGCTCCGCCCCCTGGTGGCGATATGTCCAGGGCATACAACTTTGTACCTGTAGCCACCGTCATTGCTATATCAAAGGGTGTACTTCCAACTACTTATTCATTCGTTCTCTCTCACCACCTGGAATCCTCCGTTGGGAGGAAAGCCGAAAGTGGAAGCATCACGTCATGGCCGCGAATACAGATAATGGAGGAGGAGGAGGAGAAGGCATCGAGAAAGCCCACCCGACTCGCATCCCCTACTGGCGAAAAGTCGTCGACCCGGCCGGCATCACGCCCGAGGTCGAAAGCTTCCCGTACCCCGGCTCGGGAACAGAGGAAGACCCCTACGTCGTGTCGTGGATCCCCAATGATCCCCGCAACCCCATGCAGTTTTCCACCGTCAGCAAATGGTTCATCACCATGCTGATCGCCTTCGTCACGCTGGCTGTCGCCCTCGTGTCTTCAGCATACAGCGGTGGCATGCGTGAAATCACAGCCAGCTTCGACATCAGCAACGAAGTCGCCACGCTGGGCATCTCGCTGTTCGTCCTGGGTTTCGCCATTGGGCCGTTGATATGGGCTCCCATGAGCGAGATGTTTGGTCGTCAGATCCTCTTCATCGTCACCTACGCGCTCCTTACCGCTTTCAATGCTGGCTGTGCCGGCGCCCAGAACTGGTGGACGCTGATTATCCTGCGGTTCTTTGCTGGCGCCTTTGGGTCTTCGCCTCTCACCAATGCCGGAGGTGTCATCGCCGACATGTTCCCGGCTTCGCAGCGAGGCCTGGCAATGAGTTTCTTCGCTGTTGCGCCGTTCCTGGGCCCCGTGCTGGGTCCGATTAGCGGTGGCTTTCTGGGCGAGAATGCTGGATGGCGCTGGATTATGGGGTTCTTGGCCATCTTCTCTGGCACGCTCTGGATTTTGGCCTCCTTGCTCGTTCCGGAAACATATGCGCCTGTCTTACTTCGCCAGCGTGCGGCGAAGCTGTCCAAAATGAAAGGGAAAGTTTACATCACTCGCATGGATTTGGAGCGTGGGAAAGTCACTATCAGCCAGACATACAAAGTTGCGCTCTCCAGGCCGTGGGTGCTGCTGTTCCGAGAACCAATTGTGTTCCTCCTCTCCATCTACATGGCCATCATTTATGGAACTCTGTACATGCTCTTCGGCGCCTACCCGATCGTATACGAAGAAACTCGAGGCTGGAGCCCGGGCATCGGCTCTCTTCCTTTCCTGGGCGTTATGGTTGGCATGATATCCGCAATTGGTTACAGCATCTGGGACAATAAGCGGTATCAGAAGGTAGAAGAGGAAAACGATGGCTTCGCTCCTCCCGAGGCCCGTCTGCCACCGTGTATTATTGCCTCGTTCTTTATTCCCATCGGTCTGTTCTGGTTTGCCTGGACGAATGCGCCGTCCGTCCAGTTTATGGCGAGCATTGTGGCTGGCGCGCCCTTTGGCTTTGGCGTTGTTCTTGTCTTCCTCGCTATCATGAATTATCTGATTGACGCTTACACCATCTATGCTGCTTCTGTGCTGGCTGCCAACGCCGTGCTACGTTCGCTGTTCGGTGCCGCGTTCCCCTTATTCACTACCTACATGTACGCCAACCTGGGCATCCACTGGGCCTCGTCTATCCCGGCCTTTCTAGCTCTTGCCTGTATCCCATTCCCTGTACTCTTCTACAAATACGGCGATCGCATCCGCGCCAAGTGCAAGTACGCCGCCGAATCGCTTGCCTTTGTCAGGCGTCTACAAGCCAACGCCAAGGAAACCCAAGCAGCGGCACCAGAACAAGAAGAGGAGGAGGAGGAAGAAGAAGAAGCGGAAGTCGAGAAGGAGGAAAGCTTCAACCGCGACGAGGCTCCGCCGCCGCACGACATCAGCTCTGAGTCAGAAGGCGAACGGCCGCAGAGTCGTGCGCAGCGCGTGCACTCGCGCGCGTCTACTCGCACGACCGGCAGCGTTCACTATGTCATGGATGATTACGAGGGGAATCCGTACGATATCGACCGGGTGAATACCAAGGACTCGGAGTTTAGTCGGCACAGGAAGTCGACTCCATAGCCTACATACTTTACCTCTGCCTATCTCTACCTGCCTTCATTTCTTGTATTTTTTATCGTCTCTTCCGACTTGCATATGGCTCAGGGTGGGCCAAGGAGTTAGTTATTGTGCCGTTACTACCTAATGTGTAGATACAGTAATACAAAATACATACGTCCTCCTTCAGGAATATGACTATATAACTGGTAAATACTGAATACTAGTTAAATAAGTAACTGCATAAGATGTAGTTAGTAGACTAGTAGAGGATGAATTCACGTGACGCGGATTTTCTTTCTCGGATCGGAGTTAGTTATGCGGCTTAAATCCGCGGTTTAGTTCTGTTTGATTCTCAGATTTATTTCTTCTTCTTATGCTTCTGTCGTCTGCGTTATTTCAGTTCTCGCCCCTCTTATCTACAGAGTACGCAGTAGGAAAAGCATCGCAATGCATCGAGCGGCCGCTGGACGACGACCGGCCTTGAACAGCAGCAGCAGGATAAATCGATATGCGCCGCGGCGGCCACACTCGACTCACCAGACGAAGGAGCCGTCGTCGTCGTCTCCTCCATCTACCGGTTCTGCAGGAGCAGCTGCTTCATCGTTGAGAAGTACTAGTACTAGTCCTACTGCTACTGCTAGTATATGGCAAAAAGTCAAGGCAGGCCCCATCGGCCGGGCTGGAGACTGGTATACACGGGCACAGATCAATCAGCCGTATACCACACAGCTGGCAAGCAGTTTTATCATCTATCTCGCCGGCGATCTCAGTGCGCAGCTGCTTTTCCCGTCTGAAGCCCCTGTCGCGAATGGCGAGGGGCAGGATGAACGGAAACCTGCAGGGTACGATCCGTTGCGGACCCTGCGCCATCTGACTGTTGGTGTTGTGTCGGCCATTCCTGCGTATAAATGGTTAGTTTCTCCCCCCCGCCCTTTTTTTTTTTTTTTTTTTCCTTTCAATCAGGTACTTGGTACGGAGTATAGTAGTCAGCTGACTGATTCTCCAGGTTCATGTTCCTACACCACAACTTCAACTACACCTCCAAACTCCTCTCCATCACCACCAAAGTCGCCGTGCAACAAGCCGTCTTCACGCCCGTCTTCAACACCTACTTCTTCAGCATGCAGTCCCTCCTAGCAGGCGGCACGCTCGCCGAGACGCTGCAGCGACTGCAAAAGGCGCTGCCGCAGAGCATCGCAAACAGCGTCAAACTCTGGCCCGCAGTCACGGCTTTCAGCTTCATGTACATCCCGCCGCATTTCCGGGCGGTGTTTGGTGGCACGGTTGCTGTGGGCTGGCAGACGTATCTCAGCTGGCTGAATCAGAAGGCTGCGAGGGAGGTTGCGGTGGAAGAAGAAGGGGGGGTTGAGCTGGGATTGGTTTCTGGGCATGTTTCGCAGGCGGTTTGATACCCTTATATTTATATTTATATTATATTTATATTTTCTTTTGTCTGGAGTTGTTGGATTAGTCACGTATACATAGATTTAGATTATTTATTTATTTAGATAGATAGATAGATAGATGTATATACTCATAGTCTCATAGTCTCATAGTAACTAGGATAGTGCTAAAGTATCCGCCAAAGTTCCAGGTTCCAAGTGCAAAGTTCCTCACCACCACAACGAGTGGTAACGACATCGATGATCGGAATGCTCGCCGGCGAAGATCAGCACAACGACAGCAGCGACTACGGCTCCGACTTCACGCCTGACGAGGAAGAGCTCCTGAACGACCTGCTCGAGCGCGTTGCCACTGAAGCCGAAGCCGCCGGGAAGCCAACAACAACAACAACCACACCAGCAGAAAAGGAACAAATCCTGTCAGACGCCTTGTACGATCTCCAGCCACTGCTCGTCACAGACATAGAGGACTATGAAGTGCCTCATTCAGTGCGCATCCCCAGGGTGCTGGGTCGGGAGGCTTGGAGTCCTGCGTCCAAACGCGTGTGGCAGTTTCCACATCAAAAGTCGCAGTCGAGTTATTCCTCGTCGTTGCAAAACCGTCTCCGCTTTTCGACCGGTGGTAATCTCTTACTTTTTCTTTTCTTTTCTTTTCTTCTTCTGCTTCTTTTTCTCGCGTTTAAGAAAAGCTGACATTGACATCTAGCGTCTTACAGAACGCGAAGGATCAAGTGAAGGCAGACCGCGAGAACGAGAAAGACAGCAGGCACGCGAGAAAGCGTGGACGGAGGCTGGCACTGATGCTAGTGCTGATGCTGATACAGTCTCGCCGCTCCAACGATTCCGCAAACCGCCAAACAAAGCCCTCTCCGTGTCAGACCTGATTGCGCCTGCCTGGTGCGAGCTGCAATACTGGTATACGCTGACGAAACACGGACGGAAACGCGCAACGCCGGCCATGAAACAAGGCAGTGCCGTGCACAAGGTGCTTGAAGACGAGGTGCACACCACGGTGCCGGTCGATATTACGACCAGAGAGGACGGCTGGGCCCTGAGGATATGGAATGTAATCCAGGGACTGCGCACGCTGCGCGAGAATGGGATGACGCGTGAGCTGGAGATTTGGGGCCTTGTCGAAGGCGAGATTGTCACCGGCGTCATCGACCAGCTTTCCTACATATGTCCGAATCCGAAATTGGAGACGACTGCTGCAGAGCACTACGCTGAGGCTGAAGCGGCCAGGGCTGCGTTGCCGGAGTATCAGATGTCCATTACAGATTATCTCTTGTCGCCGTCGGCGGGCGGGAGGAGGTTTGACGAGATGTGGAAGGATCATGACGTGGAAAAAGAAAAAGAAGATGAAGATGAAGATGAAGATTACTTGGCCGACCTCGATCTGTCGTATCTCGATGTTCCGAGAATCTACATGACTGACATCAAGACGCGTGCCAGCCGTTCTATACCGACTGTATCGAGTACTGGGTTCCGGCCAACACGCTTGCAGCTGCAGCTCTACTACCACATGCTCAATCGATCAGTGACGAGCGACGACGTGACAATGGAAATGATCGCCCAGCGGTATGACTTAAACCCGGAGCGTCCATTCACGGATGCTTTTATTGCGGAAGTCGGCGGCCTGAACGAGGAATACTTCGATGCCACGTCTTCTCCAGGCCTGACCCCGGATGACCCGGACTATATACAGGGGGCAAGCAGCCAGGATTCAATCAGCATTTTGCTTTCGCACAACAACTTATTCAGTCTCTGGAACCTGATGAAGAAACACCTCCGCTACACTTTTCTTCCCACCCACCACAACAAGGATATCGCCCCGTCTATCCCTGCGGCGGTGCAGCCGGCATCGCTTGAACTGTATCGCACTGTTCTCTCTCCAGTTCTGACGGCCAAGTATCTGTCGTCTGCACCTCCAGCAGACGGCGATGTTGGTGGTGCACCGGACGAATTAGGCAGCCGTTCTTTTCTTTTTGATCCCTGGGACTTGTCGGCATATACCTCTGACCAGCTGAACTGGTGGCGCGGGCAGCGGGCTCCGCGAGGAGTCGAGGTGATTGATGCGTGGAAATGTCGCATATGCGAGTTCCGTGACGAATGCGACTGGCGACAGGCGAAGGAGTATGAGCTGGCTACGCGTCGGCGGAGATTGCCAAAGACATCGATGGATATGCTTGGGGCATGATCTATCCTACGTATTCAAGAATCAATTGAAATATGCTACTAAGCAGTCTATTCGTTCATATCTGCAATATCTTACTTAATACGGATAAGAACGGAACTCGTCTTCCTTTTCCAGGTCCAGCCCCTGTGCCAACTGCTCCTCATGCTTCTTGTCGAGATATTCCAGCAGAACCTCGCTGTACTTCTCCTTCCCCTTATACACCGACACATCATCCCCCCACGACCGGACCGCCGATGCCAGCCTCCCCGGCACATAGGGCTCCTTCACAATCTCCGTGACGGGCTCAAAATACGTCCTGATCGTGAACACCACCGCTCCAGACCGCGGCAACCGGCGTAGAGACTGTCTTTCCGACCGGAAGAAATGGTGCTCAACCGCCCGGTTCTTCTCCGCCGTATTCCAGGAAATCCCCGGCTCGTCCTCGGAGCCAATACTGCTCGACCACGGCAGCTGGTCGTCAACCTGCAGGAAGTAATTGTTGCGCAGCACGGGATCTTCGGGTCGTATGCGGCGGAAGAAGTTCATCATGCCCTTTTCGAGCTTCTCGCGGTACTGCGGCACGTCGCCGGATGTGTGTATCTCGCTGAGCGGCATGCCGAATTTGTCCTCGAGTCGCCAGAAGCCTGCTAGCAGGATGGACCCCGCCAGGAGGTAGTACTGCCCATCGGCCTTTTCGATCATGAGGGCCAGGTCGTCCTGCACGAGACGCGCGCATATCACCATGGGGTCTTCGGCGAGCGGTCGCTGGACGATGTTGAACGATTCCCCCGTGTAGAGGTTGTCTATCCCGTCGGACGTTCTGCGGAACATGCTTGGATATCGGGCTGGGAGATACGAAGCTCTAAATCGGACATTAATCTACTACGTACCATCTCTCTCTCTTCGTCCTCTTAAGAGGATGGATGATGAGCTTACAATTCTTCGAGCAACTCAATCGCTCCGTCCATTGCCTCCGGCGCGGTTTTGCAGCATTTCGACCCGCGCTCTTTAATCCGACGAGCCTTGTCGGCGTGGAAGCGGGGATATTGATTGTCTAGTTCTGTATATAGTATGTCTAGATCAGATGGATTCATTTGAGTAGACACGAGGCAAAAAACTGACCAATCCACTCGTCCCATTTCATACTCCTCAAACCCATAGTCACGAAATATTTCCTGCCATACACAATTCCCTATTAGCCAGTATATCCCGAGGCGTGTATACATGGAAGAACATACGGTCCATATCGAAAAGGACGATACAACAGCGGCTTCGTCGTCTGCACATCCCAGTTCGGATACGGTGCTGGATCTGGCCGTTTGAACAACGACGGCGTCCATACTTTTTATAGTCAGAACAGAACACAATACTAATAGTAATAATAATAAGAAGAAAGATAGAGTGCTGAAGTACCGCCGAATTCCCGCTTCTTATTTTTATCCTTCTCGATATCCGGCGTCGACGGTCTGGTCTTGTGCGGTGCTGCTCGTCGTTGTTCTTGGCGATGTCGATATAGTCTGTATGCAGCCCAGACGAGTGAGCCGAGGATGGCGATGGTCAGGATTGTGTCGTGGATTTGGCTGGTGGTTATTGTGCTGACGGCCATTTTGAGTGTTTACCAGTCAAGACCTAGGTATGGCGGGGAATGGACATGAAGAGGTTTTAGGGCTTAAGACATACTTATACTCAGTCTATCGAATAATTAGGTTATCTCTGGATTTATTTTCAGTAGATACACTACCTAGGTAGATACTGATAGTACCAGATAGTCGGAACTGGAGCCCTCTTCACAAGGCAATCGACTCCTAAAGCGGACGCGGATTCTTTTACCCGATTAGGAAAGATTTGAAGTACACAATAGCTATTAGCCACAAAGCGGCGCACTGATTCTACTAGATATACTCTATGAATTAGACATTACTGAAGACAGGCTAGCTAGACTGCGTCATCTCTCTCGTCTTCGCAGCAAGCAGTATTCCCCCCACCGCCGCTTGAAACGGGCCGGCACAAACGGTGGCTCGGGCATCCACGAAACGCGGCCCAGAATCGGCGTTTGTGCTGCATCTAGGAATCGGTGGCAGGATAGCTTCTCCCAGTTGTCTGTATCGTGGATGTAGTTCGGTTCCAGGCTGGTTGGGGGCTGGCTAGGGAAGTGGGAGTCGACGAGGAACGCGCACTGAGAGATATCGGTCTATTGGGTGTTAGTTTTAGACTTGAGATGTACTTGTGATGAACAGGTAGAAAAAGGAAATAGACATACGTATTTAGATGGATCTTCCTCGTTTCGATCGTTCATTCCTGACGGAATCGCAGATGTGCCGGAGAGCAGCGTGTGGATGCTGGAACTATCGTTGAACTCGCCGGGTAGCAAGCCAGAGAATTCGCTTCGCACAAACTTGGCTCGCATAGACTGTGGCAGGAAGAAGGACGAAGGAAACCGGTACCATTCCTTCCCCAGGCAGAGATTTGCCCCCTCCTGTGCAATTCCCGGCGCTTCGAGAACATCGTATACTCGCAATGGCGTGCTATAGGCAGTAACCATACCCACGCCCCTCAGAATACCCGCGATGAGAGACAAGAACATGAATGCTGCGACAGCGGCTAATTTGGCCCGGCCCGGTATCAGCCCCATAAGGGTTCCTGGTTTGTTTGTGCCAAGATATCCCAATACCAAGTGCAATGCAAGTGCCGCATTGAGCGCAAGGAAGGGATACGCTGGATACATGAATCGCTCTTCCTTGTGCGGCTGGATCGTGAATATTGCCATCCACATGTAAAAAGGCGAGACGAAAGCGAGCGAGCGTACGACCGTTTGACTCGAAGTAGAAGTAGAAGTGGATGCACGAGACCCAAACAAAGCCTGTAGAATGAGCAACGGCGCAATGGACACTGCTAGAATAAACCAGGAGTTGAAATTTAGAAGCAAATTCCGAATATAGAATGTCCACGGCTCGGTGCCAAAGATATTGGGCCCCTTCCCCTCGCCGCCGAATACATTGTATGCAACAATATTCCAAGGGACGACGGCAAACCTCTGAAAGAAAAGAGAGTCAATTCCAACTTCTAGCCCCTGGTTGATGTTAGCATGTTAGCATGGGTTTATTGTTCTGGTTGGTCAAAAGCCGTACAAGGATCACAATGCACCTAGTGCCCCCGTTCACAATCTGCCAAATTGTATGTTGCAGGGTCCCGGATACCGCCGACGTGAGGACTTCCTCTACAAGCAAGGGAAGCAGAAGTGCACCAGCAAACGGCCAGCCGATAATGGCACCCGTGGCAAACCACATGATGCCTTCAGCAACTTTGTTGTTGTTGTTCCTGGCCCGTCGATCCAAGAACGCCGCCAGCCCGAGCATTGAAGTATACATGGCGAAAGTAGACGGCAAGAAAGCCGTCGACGCATGGAAAAACCCCGGGCTGAATACGGTGATCATTAAGAAAATCACGCCGATCCTCGCACCGAGCGCCCTCGAGACGGCGGAGTAGAGACGGGTCTCGCAAGCAGCGCAGACAAACGCGAGGACGCCTCGAATAGCGTAGAAGTGGACTTTCTTGCGCGGGCTCCAGAAAGAGCTCGCCTTGCCTACTGCGGCGTGCAGAGCGACGTACAGCCAGCTTCTGATGGAATATTCGGGCGAGTATTCCCACGTCTGTAGTCCGTAGCCATGGTCGAGGTAGTGCGCTGGCTCCCAATAGTTGAACACTTCATCGCAGTCCTGGATTGGCGCATGTGTCGCTGCAATCGAGTTGGCCACGAGGAACATGTAAAAGGCCACGTTCAGGGGGAAGTGGAATGGCGACGACGTCTTTCTGGAAACATGAGTTAGCCTGGTTTGTTTTATTGAGTTGGAGGACATGTCTCTTTTGCCTTGGCCCGCGAGATCCGCGGTGCGAATCGCTAGGGTGGTCTTCTTCAGAGGACGACATTATTATCGCCAGTCAACTGACTCAACTCACGATGTTAATCCATGCCATGCGCTGTGAGAATCTTCAATTTGGAGGTTCAGAAGTGAAGCCTGAGGCATCCAAGGCTTATCGATAAGCCTAGCGCCAGCCAATCACGACTCCCTGAGGAAAAAAAGTGTCCGCCACATTTCTGCATCGACAGTTTTCTTCTTCCTCTCAATAACTATAACTATAGCCATGGATGGTCATCAGGATCACCAGGATCATATCGATCATATCGATCATCCTGATCATCCGGATCAGACGCGACCGGGAGAAGCACAGCAGTCTCTAGAGTCCTCTGGCAATGCCGTGTCTATGCCCTCGACGATACCGCTGGAAAGCAACAGCGATTTCTACAATACTCCCTTGACTGGCCAGACGCCTGTTTATCCCACAGCAGATACGGCTTCCGGACTGAATGACGAAACTGCGCAATCCGGCATACTGCAAAACTCCGTGCTCGCAATCCCTGGCCTGTCTATTCACGACAATGCCGTCCCGCAGATATCGTCTGAAGAAGATGATACCCAGAACAGACACGCACATCCGGTCGATTCTCAAAGCATGGAGGACGCCCAGAAGACACAGATCTCTTTGAATACAACGACTGAAGCCATTCAGGCAGCGCAATTGACTGAAACGACGGACGCGATGCAGACCGAAGAAACAACAGTAGATCAGCCGATGACGACGGAAGAACATCCAGAAGAACATCCAGAATGGGAAGTGGACTCTTCGCCGTATGAATCCTCATCGGAAAGTTCGTCAGATTCTTCAGATGATAGCGACGACAGCGACGAAGACGAAGAAGATTACCCGATCTTGTCGGCAGAGGAAACAGCCCGGATTCTGATGCAGGCAGAAGGCGGCTCAGATGACGAAGGTGATGCCAAAACAGGCGGCGGCTCTCATATACGCACAGCAAATGAACAAGTCGAGGACGCGCTACCGATCCCTGATATTACGGTAACTCCGGACATGAAGATTGTCCCGCTCGGCCATTTAGAGACGCTCGTCGAAAACATTATACTCATCAAAGCTACTGTCTCCGGAGATTACCAAGTTCTAGAAAGTAACTCGCTTCTGTGTCTTGAGGATAGAACTGTCATTGGCGTGGTAGCAGACACACTGGGACGGGTCGAAGAACCTCTGTACACGGTCAGATACCAAGACTCGGCCAAAATCCAGGAACTTGGCCTTGTGCCGGGGAAGCAGATTTACTACGTCGAGAGCCACTCCGAATACGTGTTCACCCAGCCTCTGAAAGGAATGAAAGGTAGCGATGCATCCAATTTCCACGACGAAGAAGTTGGAGAAGACGAGATTGAGTTTTCAGACGACGAAGCAGAGGCCGAATACAGACGAAAGCTGAAGCAGAAGAAGAAAGAGAGAAGGGACGGTGCGCCAGGTGGAAAGCACAGAAAGGAATTTCCTGGACCCTCGCCGCTTGGCAGGGCAGAGTTGAATTACGATGATGACGACGACAGAGCTGTCCAGGATGGCTACACACCGCTGGCTCGTCCTAAGAATTACCACGAGATGATGAGCCATCAAGAAGCACACATGGAGGTATCGCCCGCCGTCAACAATAGAGGAAATTTCCGGGGCAGGGGACGAGGACGAGGTGGCTTTGATAGAGGCTCCGGCCGTGGTCGAGGCAGTGATAATCGTGGAGGAAGAGGAGGCTACCATCACAATGGTCGTCGACCAGACTATCCTGTCGAAAATCCTGCCCCTTCCCAATATCAGAATTTCTCTTCTCCAGCCCAGCAATATGCCCAGTACGCTTCATACCCTCAACAGAATCAACCTCAGTTGCCGCCCCCTTTTGGGCAAGCACAAGTACCTGGCATGCCACAGTTTCCATTCCAGATGCCATTCCAACAGAATCCGTATCCGAATTTGCCGGTTGGAGCTCATATCAACCCGGCCTTTTTCGCTGCATTGCAACAACATCAGCAGCTGCAACAACACCAACCACAACAAGCACCACCGCCGCCGCAGTCTGTCGCCGCGCCTGCAACTCAGCCTCAGGCCGGCTTGAATAACCAAACGGCGTTCAGTCAAGTGCAGGCGCAGTTGGACATCTTACGGCGGTTAGCAGGCAATCCCCCTCAATAAAAGGTTTTTATCCCCATGGGATGTATAACAAAAGCATTATCTTGGAGTTTTGCGGTTTGGGCGAGATAAATCTTCTTTTCGCTTGGCTTTGGATTTTCTATGTATAGTTGCATCATGCTAGGATATGATATAAAACTTGTGCTAAGAAAGACATCATCATTATGTTGAATACAATAGTATATCCCTCCAACTGCATGCTCAAGCAGATTAGGCTATGAACGAGCTCGTGAAGCAGAACAGTAATCAGGATGGCAAGCTCAGACAGGACTCTGCTTGTAGCTCTTCGCCAATATCCAGAAATTCTCCATCTTAGACCGCGTCAGAGTCTCCTTCGCAGCAGCGTCAGTCTCGCAAACCCGAGCCCCCAACCACTTCCTGAACGCTCTTGTCTTCTGCTGACCCTCCCAGAGAAGCACGCAGCTATTGAAACCGAGGTCGCGCAATTCGCCATTCTCGTCCTCAGGATTCAGCCACGCCGATAATGCTTCGCGGTTGTTGCCCTCGCGTTGAGGACCGGGCCCGGCGTTCTCCGTCCAGTCGATGCGGTTTAGCATTAATTTCTTATACGCGTTTATTGAGTGAGAGCCGCCTTCCACAATCACGAGGTTGAGTTTCGGGTGCATCACGCATACGCCGGTAAGCGCCATTTGCTCGGCGTTCTTGCTGATCTTGAAGCGGTGGCGACCATTGGCAAGACTGTCGATTTTAAAGACGCACATGTATATTCCTTTCTCGGCGTCCTTTTCCTGCTGCAAAGCGAGTTTCTCGTGTCGCTGTTCCTTTGTTAATTTGCGCTCTGCATTGGTTATCTCGTGCGTTTCTCGGCGCTCTGCAATCTCGCGATTTACACGCGCCTCAACAGCCGTTGGGTCTTTGACGGCTTCTTCTCCAAGAACCCGCATCAGATTGGATTTTTTGACCTTTGGCGGCGGAGCTGGCTCAAGGCCCAGCCTAATCTTTGCTTGTTGTTCCTTTAGGTCGGCCATACGGCGTTGTCGTCGCAGCTTCGCCTGTTCTTTTGATGTAAGATACATAGGCTTCTGCGGCGGAATTAATTTTTCTTGCGGAGGATCCAGCAAAACAGGATGTTGGATGTAGACCGTGACAAGACTGTCATCGGTGTTTATCTTGATATTATTCGGATCATCAATCGCCGCATATCCATCGCCGTTGACCAAACCTTCGTCCCACCATTCTAAAGCGGGAGGCGCAGGAACTTCAAATGCCCTTTCGAGACTCAAGTCTTCGTCTACACCAGCCTGGCGCGCCATACTCGCGATTCGCTTTTTCATCTCCTCCATCTGCGCCTGGCGGCGCAAAGCCGCTGCCTGCGCAATGTATTTCCCTTTCTGATTGAAAATAAGCTGCTTCGATAAACGAGGCTTCGCCGTGGCGTGAAGACTATCATCGTAATAGGGATTCTGTTTGATTTCGTCTAAAGAAGGCCCCGATAGGTCTAATCCTGGCTTTTGTTTCGAGACTGCAATCGGCGTCTGTGACCGGCGGTTTGCCATGGTAGTAGCAAACTTAGGCTGGCCTTTTGGCCCTCGCTGGTCTTGGCCTACATCACCCAGAAGAGCGGGATGAAGCCCTACTCCTAAGCCACCCCTTGCCTTGGATAGATCATCTTCGTAGCGAGTTGTTGGTGGTGGTAATGGTGGTTCGACAGGCGTCGGCGTCACTTTCGGTTGAGATATAGCGGTGTTCACTTTTCCAGTTGCCGCAGCCACCCTTGCTCTCATCTGTTCAAGCCGAGACATCGCTGATCCAGTGCTAGCGGCGGGGGTAGGTGCCGGTGCTGGACTGGGTAGATTTGCTTTGGGGTCACCTCTCACTCCTTGGAGTCTGGCCCTGACCTCCTCGGCCTTAGCCCTGGCTTCGGCGACCATGCGATCAATATCGACTTTGCTTTTGGGCGCGCCATTATTACTGGGCATGGGCGAGCCATGATTGGACCGCGATCTCTTTTGTGCGTTCAGTTCTTCATCCTCCGGGTGAGGCCTCTTCAGCGACACATCGGACATGATGGAGGTGCAAGATACCACTCACCCACGACTGTAGTTCCTAGAGTGCAGAGTAGCAAGGGAGACGCTTAACACAACAAAGAGCTGGACCGAGATAAGACGATAATGATACGTCTGTCCGCTTTTCTCGCTTTTTGTCTCTGGAGCGACGTTGACGCGGAGAAGTTGGAAGTTCTGACGTGAAGTTCTGCTGGCGTTGATGATTGGCCAAACCAGAGGCGGTGAGGGGCAGCAATAAATCTTGCCCAAAAAAAGTTTCTGCCGTTTTTCTCCTTCCTTTTCGAGACCGTCGAATTTTCCTCTCGAATTTACTCTTCTGTTGCTGCGAGGCATGGATGTCCAGCCTTGATAAGGCGTCTCAATCATGTCCTCTTTTGCCCGTCCTATCGCAAGCGAGCTTGCGGCAGTCGACTTCTCAGTCTACTCATCTGAGGACATCAAGAAAATATCCGTCAAGCGCATCTTCAACACCCCGTCTCTTGACTCGCTCCATAACCCTATCCCCCATTCACTGTACGATCCAGCCTTGGGAGCGTGGGGAGACCATGTGTAAGTGTCATGTCGTCTGCAAATACAAGTTATCTACAGTCGTCTACCAATTGAATGGAAGGAAAGCTGATTTGCTTCTCTGTAGCTGCACCACTTGCCGTGCGAGCTCTTGGTCGTGCCCTGGCCATCCAGGCCACATAGAGCTGCCTATTCCCGTGTGGAATGTGACTTTCTTCGACCAGACGTACCGTCTGCTTCGAGCAAAGTGTGATTTCTGCCATCGCCTGCGAATGCCTCGTATAGACGTGAACGCCTACGTCTGCAAACTACGACTGCTCCAGTATGGATTGGTAGACAAGACTGCTAAAATCGATACCATAGGCGAGGATGGAGATGATGCTGCTGTCGATGCTGACGAGACTGGAAAGGTCGATCCTCAGACGAAGATGGAGCTACGAAATAAATTCGTCAAGAGGAGCATACGCGAGGCGCAAAAGCAGGGCCAGAATGAAGCCTTTTTTACAGGCCTCAAAAATCCCGTGGCTGCGGAGCAACGCCGAGAATTAATAAAGGAATTTATGAAGGCTATCGTGGCGGTGAAAAAATGTGCAACTTGTCACTAGTAAGAATTTCTTTCCCGGCTCGAGTTTTGGTGGGATTCTTTCTTATATTTTTTATAGTATCTCTCCAGGGTACCGGAAAGATCGATACGCCAAGGTATTCCGGAAGGCCCCATCCGATAAAGCAAAAGTAGCGATGAAAATGGCTGGAATGACAGCCCCCAATCCTCTCATCGTCTTACAGGAGGAAAGGAAACTTCTCAACATGACTAAAGAGCAAGAAAAGCAAGCCGCAGCTGTTGGACATGTCACCGAGCTGCACGGAGCCGAGGAAGAAGTTGTCCGAGCAAATGCCATGGTTGATACTCAAGCCGGTAACCAAGCCGGTTCCGAAGGTGGTCAGCAATTTGTGCCATCTCCCGAGGTTTACGCTGCTATCTGCTTGTTGTTCGAAAAAGAACGTGAAGTTTTGAATCTGGTCTATAGCTCACGGCTGGGATCGAAAGTTACTCCTGATATGTTGTTCGTCAGGAACATTCTCGTCCCACCGAATCGTTTCCGTCCACCGGCGCAGATGGGAGGAGAGATAATGGAAGCACAGCAGAATACGCCGTTTACGCAGATTTTGAAAACATGTGACTTGATAAACATGATCAGTCATCAAAGGCAGACTGCCGAGTCAACCGGCGCTGCGATGCGAGAATATCGGGACTTGCTCCAGGCCATGGTTACTCTTCAGGAGCAAGTCAACATGCTCATTGATAGTGACCGTGGACCTGCTGGATTTGCTGCGTCGCGGTCAGCCACTGGCGTGAAGCAGCTTCTAGAGAAGAAAGAAGGTCTCTTCAGAAAGAACATGATGGGAAAGCGTGTCAACTATGCTGCCCGAAGTGTCATTTCTCCCGACCCTAGTTTGGAGACCCATGAAGTCGGCGTTCCTATGGTCTTCGCCAAAAAGTTAACTTTCCCTGAGCCGGTTACGTCTTTCAACTTCCATGAATTGAGAGAGGCTGTGATTAACGGGCCAGACAAATACCCTGGTGCATCGGCTATCGAGAATGAATGGGGCCAGGTTGTGAACCTCAAATTCAAGAGCCTTGATGAGCGTACTGCTCTTGCAAACCAACTACTCGCTCCATCGCACGCAAAGATGAAGGGAAATCGCAATAAGAAAGTCTACCGTCATCTTACCACCGGTGACTACGTTGTTATGAATCGTCAACCCACTCTTCACAAACCTTCGATGATGGGCCATCGTGCGCGAGTCTTGCCAAATGAACGGGTTCTCCGGTTACCTTACCCAAATACAAACTCGTACAACGCCGATTACGACGGTGACGAGATGAACATGCATTTTCCACAGAATACGTTAGCTCGAGCAGAGCTCTCAATGATTACAGACGCAGACCGTCAATACATCTCATCGACCGACGGGAAACCACTCAGAGGCTTGATTCAAGATCACATCACAGTATCGACATACTTGACAAGCCGAGATTCGTTCTTCGATGAAGAGGAATACCAGCAACTTCTGTATAGTTGTTTGCGTCCTGAAAATGCCAACACTGTCACTGACAGAATACAACTCCTTGAACCTGCTTTCATTCGTCCACGGCGTCTCTGGACTGGTAAGCAAGTTATTTCGACTGTCCTTAAGAATATCACGCCACCGGACAGGAGAGGTCTCAATCTCCAAGGGAAATCATCAACTCCCGGTGAGAGGTGGGGTAAAGGAAACGAAGAAGATAAAGTCATATTCAAGGATGGCGAGCTCCTTTGTGGTATTCTCGATAAAAAGCAAATCGGTGCTTCAGGTGGTGGTTTCATTGATGCTATCCATGAAATCTACGGCAACGCAATTGCGGGAAGCTTGATGAGTATTCTCGGACGACTTCTTACCCGCTTGTTAAACATGCGGGCTTTCAGTTGTGGTATTGAAGATCTCCGATTGACTCCGGAGGGTGACCGTCGGCGTTTGAATATAATTGAGAAGGCCAGCTCACTTGGACGAGAAGTTTCCTTAAAATACGTCACTCTTGATCAGAACCCAGGCCCAGAGCAGGATGCTGAGTTACACAGACGCCTGGAAGACGTCCTCCGCGATGATCAAAAACAGTCCGGCTTGGATAGTGTCTACAACTCTCAAACAAGAAAGCTCACTTCAGATATCACCGCCGAGTGCCTTCCACACGGTCTTATCAAACAGTTTCCTTGGAATCAAATGCAGCTGATGACTACAACGGGTGCTAAGGGTTCAAGCGTTAATGCCAATCTAATTTCGTGCAATCTTGGACAACAAGTCCTCGAGGGTCGTCGTGTTCCAGTCATGGTAAGCGGCAAGACATTGCCGTCTTATAAAGCTTTTGAGACTCACCCGCAAGCTGGAGGTTACGTGTGTGGCCGTTTCTTGACTGGAATTAAACCTCAGGAGTACTATTTCCACACGATGGCAGGTCGTGAGGGTCTGATCGATACCGCTGTCAAGACTGCCAAATCAGGTTACTTGCAGCGTTGTCTAATCAAGGGCATGGAGGCCGTTAAGGTGGAATATGATTCTTCGGTACGAGATACTGCCAATGGAGGCGCTGTCATCCAGTTTGTTTATGGTGAAGACGGCCTGGATGTCGCAAAGCAAGTTCATTTGCAGAATTTTAGCTTCCTGGCCCAGAACTACGTCTCAACTATGGCTCAATTAAACATGACTTCGGACTTCCGCTTACTTGAGAAACCGGAAGTCTTACAATGGCATAAGGAGGCATTGAAGCAGTCAAAGAAAGCCGGCAAGAAGGATATTAAAGACCCGACTTTGTCCGTATATCATCCTGGTGGGCACTTCGGTAGTGTTTCAGAAGCCTTTTCACTGGCTTTAAAGAAGGTATATACTAGCCCTCCCGTCTCATTCTCAGCTGTTCAGTGAGCTAACGGCGATGCTTGCAGTATGAGGAAAGTAATTCCGATAAACTTCTCAAAGACAAAAAGACTGGAGTTGCTGGAACATTGAGCAAGAAAGCCTTTGAAAGCGTTTTGCATATGAAGTATTTGAACAGTGTGATCGACCCCGGTGACGCCGTCGGTATCGTTGCTGGCCAGTCAATCGGTTCACAAACTACACAGATGACATTAAATACGTATGGCTATTCTCGTCTCTCTGGTCATTGCTGCACTTACTAACTCTTCATTGCAGGTTCCATTTGGCAGGTCACAGTGCTCGCAACGTCACTCTCGGTGTTCCCAGACTTCGCGAAATTGTAATGACGGCCAGTAAGAAGCCCATGACCCCGACTATGTCAGTCGAAGTCATCAAGGAGTTGAGCGAGGAAGCTGGACAGTCTTTCGCGAAGGGAATCAGCAGACTCAGTATCGCCGAAGTTATTGATACCCTTCAAGTAAGAGAGAGTACAACTTCTGGCAAGAGTGTAAAGGCCAAGGTATACGACATCGATATTAGATTCTTCGATGCGAAGGAATACTCTGAAGAATATGCCATCACAAAGCGCGATCTCGTGAGAGCACTTCAGGATGAGTTTATGCCTCGCTTCATGAAGATGATCAAGGTTGAAATTAAGAGACGGCAAGACGAGAAGAACCTCAAATCTTTCTCAGCTGCTCAGCCAGATATTGGCGTGTCTATTGGTATCACTGAGTCTTTCGATGGTGCTCCTCGAGAAACCCAAGCGACACAAACAGGAAACGATGGTGATGAAGTGGATGAGGATAATGAGGATGATGAGGATGATGAGGAAGATGCAAAGCGTGCGAGCAGCAAGCAGAATCGCGACAACCAGGTCAGCTACGAAGAGCCTGACGAAGACGAGGATAGGATTAGGAGAGAGCAAGACGACTCAGATATGGATTCAGATGACGATGACGAAGGCCAACCAAAAGGAGATAAAACGCAAGGGGATGACTCGGAATCCTCTGATGATGAAGATGAGATTTCCGCTGAGGCAAAGCTTGACAGAACAGACGCTAGGATGCGCGCAGAGGAGATTATGGGTAAATATGACGATATCAGTGCATTTAAATTTGATTCGAAGAGCGGCAATTCCTGTTTCATCCGACTGGAGTATTCTATCGACACACCGAAGCTCTTGGTTCTTCCCCTTGTTGAAGATGCGGCTCGGCGTTCGGTCATCCAGGCCGTTCGTGGTCTCGGTGCCTGCCTTTACAACCCTGCCGACAAAGAAAAGGACGAGCCTGCCACTATAGACATTGAAGGTGTGAATCTGTTAGCCATGCGCGACTACCAGGATTTCATAAACCCGCACAAGATTCGTACCAACTCCGTTCACGATATGCTTATCTACTATGGCGTCGAGGCAGCTCGCTCCACGATCATCCGTGAAATGTCGGATGTCTTCTCTGGCCACAGCATCACCGTTGACAACCGCCATCTGAACCTGATCGGTGATATTATGACACACAGTGGTGGCTTCAAGTCCTACAGCCGAAATGGACTTATTAAAGAAAGCAATTCTCCTTTCACGAAGAGCTCATTCGAGACTAGTGTTGGTTTCATGAAAGAAGCTGTTCTTGAGCGGGATTACGATGATCTGAAGAGTCCAAGTAGCCGGATTGTTGTCGGACGGCTCAACAATGTCGGCACTGGTGCATTCGATATCTTGGCTCCTGTGGCTTAAAAACTTGTATAGACTGGTGTACTTACTTCATTCAAGACTTTTCGCATGTGCATACATATAGCAGTGTTTATTCCTTTGTCGTTTGGAGTCGGGAAGCCTTGTTTTTCTTTTTCCTATTTGTTTCATGATTGGATGATGTTATTTATGGTAAAAAAAGTTTTGTATATTGGTGCAAGGTGTCCTTGCCGACCTGTAAAGTAGTAAAATCAAATGCAAATTCATATTCACTGTCTTGAGTTCAATACCTAGGAACTCCGTAAGAGTCTTTTCTTGACTTCTATACATTTCTACGTCGAGATATTGACAGCTAAAACAGAACATCTACGTACCGAATAAGTAGGCCACCTTTGACAGCTCCTAGCAAGGTTATACGGGCTGTATTTCGATTCATTCATGTGTAAATTTGCGCTCAAATTAGTTTACAGGGCTGCGCGAGATCTGAGCGCAAGAGACAGAAAAAGAAATGAGAACAAGTCAAAAATGGGGATCAATTTTGTTTTGAGCCAGAAAAGAAATCGCAGACGCTTCTTAAGAAGTATTTCACGTGTCTAACATCATAAGTTCCTCGTCAATGTCGTCATCAAATTCATCCCTGTCAGCTTGTATATCCATCATCGCTTCGTGACCGTTTTCTGGTGCGCGATCTGACTTCTCCAAGACCCGGTCTTCTAGCTTGCGTTTCGCAATGTGCTCCTCAAGCTGTGCCGGAGTCCAGCTGGAAATACCCTCGTGATCTTTGGCCTTGAATGGCTGCGCCATCGTTCGCAGGAAGTTTTTCGCTGTAGCGACGGCCATGTCAGTACTTAGATTTACCTCGCTTTCCAAGATCGTTTGACTGATCCATTTTGGGAGTTGGTTTCTTTTGCGAGCGAAGCGTTTGTCTGCGAGAACCATGATACCGTAGTCATCTTTACCACGGATAACGCGGCCTAGACACTGTGAAGCATGTCTCATGGCTAATGAGAATCATTGTTAGATGTATACTATTATGTGCTCGCTTTTGAGGCCGAGGAACTTACCATCGAAAGAGAGGAAGTCATTCTCACGGATACCGTAATTTTCTCGAAGGAACTCGAGTCGCGCCCTTAATATACGTGACTCTGTGTACTGAAAGGGAACGCCAATACATATAACTGCACGTCCATATTGATGATCGAAATCCACTCCTTCTGCGACTTTACCTCTGTTCAATGAGTTAGCATTTCCCGAAAATATTCGCCGATAATTGTTGCGTTTTCAATATTATTACACACCTCGCAACGGACATCAGTATACTGCGCACGTATTGTTAGCTGTGAAATTCAATGTAGAGATTGATAATAAATAATCAAATGTAGATTTACGTACGCTCCTCGGCCATTGCAGCACGCTGTCCGATAAGTTTCCAAGGCTAGAGATGACTCCTGGGCGTCTGGAGTCTCGACCAAAATGAGCTTATAATTCCAGATCATATCCAATATGCCCATGCCGGACCAGACGTGCAGCGTAGACTCCATGTACAAATACGACGGAAAGAAAACCACGATGCCATCAGGAACGATCTTGGCGAAGTCAAGTAGCAGAGAGCCAAAATTGCGCAGGTTACTTGGGTCGTTTCTTGTCTGAAAGGAAGAGGAGATTTGTGACTGATCTGATCCTCTGGTAACTATCATCGGAAGGAAAGAGCGTCGGGCAAGGGTCATAGTATAAGACTCTTGTAGTACTGGTGTGAAGTCGAGCATCTTCGGAAACATATCCAGAGGGGTTAAAGTACCTGTACATTAATTAGTGGATGTATAAGCGGCCAATTTGGTGTCAATACATGCCAGATGTTACGACTATGGATGAAAAGCGCTCGACCACGGGACGAAAGGCTATGGCAGCATCAAGACATGCAAGATGTAGCACGGGGTTAGGGACTGTGGCGGCTTCGGATTCAAACGGTTCTAGGATCAGTAAAAAGCCACGATCGTAGGTGCTAACAAGTGTGGCGAACATCGCAACTTCTTGAAGCGGTTGGTAATCTTCGATATTCATAAGCTCCAGAGTACGGACGAGAGATGTTAATCGTTCCGAGCAAAATTTGAGCGGCTTTGCCTCGATGAAAACTAGTTCACGTAGATGTTGCAAGAAGCTTGGGGTTGTTTCGCTGATGGTGTGGGTGACTTTCATTCGTGTCATCAAATATTGTATGAACCTCTGTAGGAAGGCTATGAAGTGTTCCGCACGGCGAATGTTTCCGGGAACAGCCTCTTTGTTATCATTAGAGGGATTCCCTTGCCAAAAAGACAAACGACATGCAAGGTAGAAAGCATACCGCTTAGTAGGTCATTGGGTAAAACGGGATTTGACATAATCAAGTCCTCATCTCTTGCTTCTTCGGTAGCTTTTAAACCCTCAACGAGTTTTGTGTACTCCGATTGCAACTTTTCGGCGTCTGAAGATTTCATTTCCTCGATTTTGCGTTCGAGGTTTTTGGCTCCTCTGGAGGCCCTCCGCAAGGAATCCTCAGTCAAATCGATGCTGAGCGATAAAAGTTAGCATAAGTTTGCAATGGATAGAATCCAAGATACCTAACCTGAGTGACTCAATAGCCACGTTATCGATGTTGTGCGCCTAGATAAATGTTAGACAGCCGTTTATTAGCATTAATCTCAATATTCTTCTCTCTTGAATAATGGCGAACCTCGTCGAAAACAACAATGCAGTCCTTCGATAGCTCTCTTGATACTCTTTCTGCAATCTTAGGATCCAGAAGGTAATGATAGCTGTAGATTATGACGTTGCAGTATGGTAACTGACAACTCAATGTTAGAAAAATATACACAGTATTGTTACACTTTGAAAGGATAACTCACCATGCGTCTGACCGTGAAATACGGACAGGTGACCTTTTCTTGACAATATTTTAGAAGATCACCAAACGAAAACACACCCGGCTCAATTAAATTATGAGGTTCTAGTAAATCCAGATTCTTTGAATTCGAGTTAGTCAAGTCGTATAATACAGACAAGCCGCAGACTCACATCATGATATGTACAAGTCTCAACGTCTTCGCCGCGCTCCTTCTTTTGCGCTACAAAAGACGCTGTGAGGCTCCTGCATCGCGCGTCGACAACTGTTCCACTCTTCTCGCGTTTTACAGATGGGTGCAGGCAAAGATTCTTCCGACTTGAAAGTCCCAGTCCACGGAAGTCTTCTGTATAGCCTAGTTGCGATGCACGATACTTCATCAGAGCTTTTAGTTCGTGAAGAGCCTTGTCTTGTTTTGGTTAGTCTCAAAAACAGCAATCCATACATAGTTGACTGATTGAATACCGATTTCACTCATGGTTCGAGAGCAGTATATGAGTTTCCTGGAGTCGCCATGGTGCCGTTGATAGGCGACAATGAGCGATAAGAGAGTCACAGTTTTGCCTTGAATATTTATCGACATCAGCCATCTGCGAATATTGGTCGGCCTTGAAGACCCAGCTGCCTACCAGTTCCAGAAGGCATTTCAAGTAGGCAGTGTCCACCGCAATCCAGCGCCTTCTTCAGGTCGCACATATACTGCCTAGTAGCAGGTTAGAAGTTACTTGCGATTCAATAAGGATCGGATCAACAACGAACCATTGTTCAGGATAAATTTTTGGGTATGGAAAAAGCACTTCGAGCTCACTAGAATTCCGTTGATTAGTCAATGGTCCTCTACATTAAAAGCCATGTAACATAACTAACTCTATCTTGAACCTCATCTTGGAGATGGTTGGAGACTCTGTGGAGTCTTCAACGTGGCTCAGGAAGTGAGCCGCAAAGCGGCTGCAAGATCAAGGACGAAGCTAGAATCTCAGAATAGATCTGGGGGTTCGATATATACAGCTCTCATCTAGTGCATCTAGTGAAGTGTGGATGAGGATGAGTTTGTTCTGATGGAGGAATCGAAGCCAAAAGTTGAGCTTGGGAAATACGTTCCGATCTAGCCGTTTTGGGTATAATGCAGCGCGTACTCGCCAAACCACGTGACGACGCATAGAGCTTTCTTTCCCAAGCGGGAGCCCGCTGCGGGGAGCTGCAACTTCTTTGACGTCTTTAACAACACCAACCCAGATCAGCTTCTGACGAATTTCAAAACACTCCACCACACCGAATATGACTTAAGACTTCGGCTTCTGCATATTGTCTGAGCTAGCAGTCCTCTATATACCTCTCATACAATGTTAAATGGCACTAGTCTTTCATCCTACCCCACACGATGAGCAAAAAGTTCAGGTCGCAGGCTTCCAGTAGCCGTGCTGCTGCTGGTGGCGGCCTCGGAGGATTTGCCAACACTTTTGGCGGCTTTTCAAGCGACTCGGCATCGCATATACATGCGCCTTCATCACTGTCCTATGTAGCCGAACCTCCGGATCTGACCCGCATCTCAAATGCTAATCTGGTAGTGGCCTTCAAAAACCTCACCAAGAAGGATGATACCACCAAGACAAAGGCGCTGGAAGATATTAAGGAAACGGTTGTGAGACTTGGGAATCGTAGTGATGACCTGGAGGATGGATTTTTGGAGGCCTGGGTATGATGTTGCTTAAAAATTTCATTTCTTATATATGATAGTAACAAATCTTGCAGACCAAAGTATATCCCCGGAATTCCATAGAAAATGCTCGCAGAGTGCGGCAACTTGCACACACAATTCAGGGTTTAATTGCGTCACTTGCTGGCAAGCGTATCGCTCGCCATCTCCCTAAGGTAATCGGTGCTTGGCTAGCAGGGCTCTACGACAACGACAAACTTGTCTCGCGTTCTGTGGTGGAATCAGTCTCTCATGTTTTTACCACCGAGGAAAAGCGCCTTAGTCTTTGGAAAGTCTTCCAGACCTCGATACTAGGATTCGTCGACGATGTTATTCTCCACCAAACTGCTTTGACCCTCAGTGATGAGAGAATCGTGAAGCCTGAAGACGCTGAAGCCAAGTTCGCAAGAGTATCAGCTACTGCTATCCTTCTTTTCAACCGCATAATGAGTAGGTACTTTGATCGACCCCAGATATTTCGCTCTCACTAAACAGAATTCAAGGTACTGCTTCGCCTGAGCAAATATCCAAAGATCTACCCGTCATCGAGAACATTTTGAACAGTAAGAATATTTGGTCTTTTGCCCATAATACAGACTCGTTTGTTCGTAATTCGACATACCGCGTACTCCGATCTTTCTTAGCGCAGGATTTTGAAAACATTGATTGGCGAATAATCAGTCACAGCATTATTGCGCAAGCTTTGCCAACCTCTCAGCTTGGATCTGCTACCGAGTTCTCCGAGACTATCCTGCAGCTGTCTCAAATTAGACCGCAAGTATGGACTAGTGACTTTAGTGGAAAGACTTCTCCCAGCAAGAGACTGCGTCAATATATCCAGAAAGGATCCCAGGGCGCCGCTGAATCGTACTGGCTGAACTTGGCTGAACTACTCAAAGTTATTCCATTTGAAGTCATCAAGGATTATCCTTCTAAAGCTAAAGAGAACTCCGAAATAGGGAGCTCGCAAACCAGTGCTCTTATGAATGACCTGCTGGGTGCTTTGACATCCAGGGACGAGCCGCGACATAACCTCAGAACAGGTTGGGCGGCTTATTATGATATAGGACTTTGGCTATCGACCCTCATTCCTGAGAAAGAAAGGAACGAATTTGTTCAAGGATTTTTGACACAGATTTTTGATCCGTATGTAAACGGGCAGGATGACAATCGGTGGATGCTGCCTGCGCTTAGCGCATTCGACACCTGTGAGGTCGCTTTCCTGAAGCTCGCGAGTCACGGGTACGAGTCAGAATTAAAAATCGCATGGGAGTCTGTCACGAAAAATCTGCTACAAGCAGTAAAACTGTCTTTGCCAGAGCAATCCAAAGATTTTAAATCATCGCAGGAGGAAATTTGTGCCAGAGCGAACCGTTATTTCAAATTACAAGCGGCAATTCTTTCAAATTCCTCACTAGAGAACAACAATTCGACCACTGCATTATTCAGGGAAACGACATTGCTTCTTTTAGAGGGCGCATTGCAGGTATTACAAACCCGCAATGGGAAGCC
Source organism: Trichocomaceae sp. PYS4502 (assembly GCA_023625875.1). Classification (NCBI taxonomy): domain Eukaryota; kingdom Fungi; phylum Ascomycota; class Eurotiomycetes; order Eurotiales; family Trichocomaceae; species Trichocomaceae sp. PYS4502. The sequence goes on from JAMAFX010000061.1 coordinate 109,146, forward strand.
ATATGGCGCCGCTGCAGTTGTGGAAGAAGCCATTCGCAATGTGCCGGAACTGGTCGAAAGCTCCGAAGTTGTTATCAATGCTCTCAAAGCCGGGATTCCGCAGCTTCTCTCAACCCCATCTGCAGATAGAATTATGTCGGTTATCCTTATGTGCAGTGATTGGGATGGCTTTGATTCCGTATTCGACGCTTCACTTCAACAGATGGCAGAAGCAAAGCCGGAGGGCTCAAGTGGTTCCGCACTCCAGAAATTACTTTCAACAGTTGATTTCCAGAAGGTGCAAGATTCATCTCATTTTGTATCCATCGTGTCAGCAAGCGTTGGAAAGGCAATCCGAGGGAACCCGTCAGAATGGCCAATCGTCTTCTCTGTGGCGGAGAATAAAACAGCACCTGATGGCATAATTAATGAAATTGTCATGGCTCTACTGAATGGACTATCATCCGATGAAGATTCCATTATCGCCACGCTTTCTGGAGTTTCAAACTTTGGAGGTCAAAAGCCAGAAGCTCTTCGACGTCTTCGAAACAGTAGAGACGGCTCCCGCCTTGTGGCACGATTGCTCTATCTGACCGAATCACCGATAGACGATATCAGCCAGAATGCCGACCACGTAGAGAAGAGAATGAGAGAAACAGTGTCTGCAGACATTACTCTGGCATTGAGCAGAGAGATTGTACAGCAGGGGCTAAAATACGTAAGCCCTCAATCCCTGTCGTAAGCAATGACTTCCCCCACCTTCATTTCAGCTTGTGCTAACACTTTTATTGAAGTATTGACGTTCTTGCTGATATGGCACAAGATTTGCTCCGGAATACCAAGCCAGGGGATCTGCATTCTTTGCTACTTGACATATTTCCCTCAGATGACCTGTGGAAAGCATCCTTGGGGCCATTCCTGAGATTGCCTATCAGGCTTTCCACATCAATTACTAGTCCATTAGGAGGAGCTGTCAACCTTTTGAGCAACAACTTATCGGAAACTGCTCAGCAAGACCTGGCAAATGTGCAGCGGGATTCTGTGGGCGCATCATCGGCTTTCGGGGTTACAACATATGTTGTGAAGATTCTCTCTCTGCCAAATGTACTCGCATCTCTTAACGCCCAACAACGCGAAAGCCTCTTTTACTACCTACCGCTGGCTCTGCAATTGATTGACGACGATGTTAGTATTGAAGGCTCGGTCGGAATTATTGGCCTGGAGCTCTCGGACGATCGAGACGAAGTTTTGGAGATTGTTAACGATGGCCGATCAATTATGAGCCAATGGATCCGCTCAGATATGCGTTTAAGTGATACTGGTCGCACTATCCAAGAAGATTTGCTGGCTTTATGGGAGTCTAAAATTGGCGCTGTGCACGATCTATCGCCCGAGAGTTATCGAATCGGTCAAGCATACGTGAAATTAATGTCGGGAATAGATGCTACCAAGAGCTCCGACGCACTCAGCGGCATCGCGCGAGAAATTCGGAAGTACAGTCCGATACGTGCGGTCTCAGAGCTTGCTGCCTGGGGACCTGCTCTATCCTCTTCACCATCCGGTACCCGCTTATGCAATGAACTAATCGCAGATGCCACTGGTTTCAAGCCAAACAAAAACTTTCCCGACGGTGAGAAGGATTTACTACTTGTTCTATAAATAAAATGAACGCTGACCCCAATGCAGGACTTAAAAGTATTGTGCTTCTTAATATTTTGATCCAGAGCATGGATGGTCTTTTAGATACGATTCCTACACAACGACTGGTATTTCTCATAAAAAACCTCATTCATGTTGTACAAGAAAATCCAGATTCGGCAAGCGTTAAGTCGGAAGCGTTCAAAGCTCTATCAGCAATTTTGAAACCTCTCTGCGAGATATATGGTTCACACTGGACCGAATCAATTGAACTTCTATACACTACCTGGGAAGATATCCGTGGCGGAGATGCCGGGCTTCCCGTTCTACATTCGTCCCTGAGACTCTTCTCTGTTTTGAGAGATCTGGTGCAATCCGATAGCAATGACGATTTGACGGATGCATGGAATGAGTCCAAACAAAATTTATTCGAGAATCTCCTCTCTACCCTGTACAAACTAGGTATGTGTAGGACAAACGGTGAAGCGTTAGTTAATCAGTTATTGACAGTAGCAGATGCGTCAAGCGCCGTTTTCCAGCCTCGGGATATTACAGCAGATCTCTTGAGACGAGCACTCATGCACATTCCAGTGGAATCTCTTGCAAACAAGAATGACATGTTCTCGCTGTTGGCTGCTGAGTGCAAAAACATTCAGCAGGCCGCTTTTGAGATACTCCATCGACATATACCGCAAGCTCAAGAGCAAGTATCATTTGATGTTGCCTTGTCAAAGACTACCGTCAATCTTCCGGATGAATTGTTGTCTTTATTACTCGAAGTCCCGCAAGCAAAATTAATCACTCCAACGAGTGATACCAAGTTGTGGGTCAGGATTCGGAGTTATTTGCTGAGTTGGAAATTAGTTTTCGATCATTTTTCGAATTCTGTGAGTCTATTAACTCTTTTCCGTCAGTGAAAAACATATCAAAGCTGACCGATTCTTTTCTTCTTCTGTGTAGTCGATACCTGTTCAGGAAAACTACGCTGAGAACATTAAGGAAAACCAGAATTTAGCCCCTCTGTTAGAGTTTACCTTTGACTTCCTCCAAAAGTCCCGTGGGAAACTTATTGATGCTTCGAAGTTCGATATCCGTTCATGGGAGCCTGCTGATGAACCTAGCGAGAGAGATACGCAATGGCTTCTCATACATCTATACTACCTTGCTCTCAGACATCTTTCCACATTTACGAAGAACTGGTGGATCGATAGCCAAAAGCGAGTCAAGGGCCCAGTCGAGGCTTGGACAGAAAAATATGTAAGCATCATCATCTAGATCACATAGAACGATTTGAATGCTGAATTTTAGATGACTACAGATATCACCATCAATCATCGAGGTCGCATTAAACAGCGTTTCCGCATGGATCGAGACTCAAGACGAGGACGAAGAGCGGCCGCTCTCTGTAAAGGTCTCCCACCGAACTGCAGAGCTTATTGCCAGTATTCCGGTGGACGAAGATTCTCCCCCAGTAGCCATGGCGATATCACTCCCACCAGCTTACCCACTACAGCCCGCAATTGTTACAGGCAAAAGCCGTGTTCTTGTTGACGAGCGGAAATGGCGCAGTTGGATGCTGATCGTTCAAGGCGTGATAATGTTCTCGAATGGCAACCTTGTGGATGGCCTGCTTTCATTCCGAAGGAACGTGCAGGGGGCCCTGAAGGGACAGAGCGAATGCGCTATCTGTTACTCTGTCATCTCAACTGATATGCAGACGCCCAACAAGCGTTGTGCGACCTGCAAGAACGCGTTCCATTCTGTTTGTCTCTTCCGATGGTTCAAGAGCAGCAACCAGAGCACATGTCCGCTTTGCCGCAATAACTTCGTTTATGTTTGATTTTTTCCATGAACGACTTTCCATCTTACTTGCACTTAGAAAATGTATAATAGGTAGATAGAAAGCATAGGCACAACCAAGCCACGGTCTTTATAGAATATTATAATGAATGCCTTGATAGATCCTGGACTGGCTGTCTTACATTTACATACTAAAATAGATGTGCCTGAGGCCGTGGGGCAGCCTGACTGATGCCCCACGAAAAGATCCCTGCGGAATTCTGCACACTTAAACCGTGTCGCACAAATACATGCATATATTCCTAGCCCAAATTGACCACGTCCTCGTCGTCAATTGGCTCTAACATGTCAGCAAGCCAGATCCCCAATCTCAGCACGCTTCGGCGCGGGCGAGGCGGGTTGCGAGGGCGTCTACGCGGTCGAGGTCGTGGTTCCAGCGCTCCAGCAGAGGATGATGATGGCTTGCCTCAAAGCCGGGAAAGAAGCGCAGCTGAACTAGATCAAATCATTCAAGGAACTGATAACGATGCTAGTGTTTCGAGGCTGAGTGCCGTGGAACTAGGATATCTGGACGATGTTTTTGCAGAGATTCTGGCGCCAGCAAGTAGCAGGGGTGCGCCAGGTTCGAGGAGGTTTCCTATCATTAATCGAGGTACCTACCTATATGCGTACTACTTGTATTTTTTGGCTGAATTTCTAAGAACTAGTTTGAAATTTCTAGGCACATATGCTCGAACCTCAGCAATTGATGAGTTGGTCGATCGTTTTCTTGAGGATGTCGAAGGACATCCTACTAAAAAACAGATCATCTCGTTGGGAGCGGGTTCAGATACACGGCCTTTTCGGATATTCAGCAAGAAACAGACAGGCTCATTAGTATATCATGAGCTTGACTTTCCAGTGAATACATCGGCGAAGATAAAAGCCATACATTCCTCTCCGCTTCTGCGGAGAACGGTCCAGATCGACCAAGTCTCTTCTGAAGCTCAACATAATAGCAGTGCCAGCAACAGTACGGCGTCTCCGGCTGGAGATACTTTGCATTTACCACATTATCATATCCACGCAATTGACTTGCGGTCCCTCGCTGCCGAAGCAGGCAAATCTTCTGCAGAGTCTGACTCTGCCAATGGCATTATTGAAAACAGTGCCACATCAACCCCGGTGCAGAACATTTTACCGGGCGTCGAGACTTCTCTACCGACAATTCTTATTTCCGAGTGCTGCCTTACATATCTATCACCCCACGATGCAGACGCCGTGGTCGATTACTTTGCCCGAACTCTCTTCCCACCCACAACACCCCTGGGACTAATAATCTACGAGCCTATACGACCAGAGGACGCATTTGGGATGACCATGGTGTCAAACCTCGCTGCAAGAGGCATCCACCTGCAAACACTACACAAATACTCATCCCTGCCGGCACAGCGACAACGCTTTTTGGATCATGGATTCCAAACGGGACAGGGGGCTGTAGATATCGATTTCATCTGGAACAACTGGATTAGCGGGGCTGAAAAGAGGCGTGTTGCCACGCTGGAAATGCTAGATGAGATTGAAGAATGGAGACTGTTGGCACAGCACTACTGTGTGGCTTGGGGATGGCGGAATGTCATAAATGATAGGGAGTTTAGTTCCTGGAATCAAATAAGGAGCAATTGATGTACCTGCAAGCAGAGCCAAGAAGTTATATTATTCCCCCTTGAGGCGATCGGTTAAAAACGTGAAGGCGATGGATGTAGCTATACTGACGTCATGACGCCTGATGCTCTCCCCGCATTTTTACTTTTCCTCCAGCAGCAAAACTTCTTCTTCCTTTACACAACTTCTGAACAGATTCAAACAATTTATTATAGATATAAGAACAATATCCCGGCATACAACCATGTCTGAATCACTCGCCGCATTCCGCAAACACCGCCGTGAGGAGCTGGCAAAGCTCGCAGATCAACACCTCCAACACGACCTCCAACCGGAAGACCGCGATGCCCTACTAAACGCAACGAAAAGAATGTCAACCTGGACTCTGATAGGTTCTGCAGTGGGAATTGGACTGGGATTCTGGGTTGCCTTTCGACTCCGAAGCACGCGCAAAGGCATATTCGAGGCGTTTAAAGCACAGGAGAAGCCTGTTAGTGTTGTCTTTGCTGATGGGAGGACTGGTAAGAACTTCAATTTCCTTAGTAGGCTCATTTTTTCGAGGTGCTTATTTGTCTTGGAATCACACTATGTAGAGAGCATCCCTGATATTACGCCGTTCCTCAAGCCGTCGACTTGGGGAGATATTGCGACTTATTTCTTTGCCTCTGCTGGAGGACTGTTCCTGGGGGGAGAATTAGGTAAGTTAGCTTGTGTTTCAAGCACGTCCTTATTACTACTACGTCTTCTATCTTCGAAAGAAAGATATGCACTGACGTGTTGAACGAACGTGTTAGGCCTCCTGGGCGGCTCGGCCAGTGCTAGTCGCAGTATCACTAAAGATCCTGAGACCAGGAAAAGGGTAGAAAATGCGTTCCGCAAGTTCAGGGCAGATGTCCTGCGTAAACAAGCTGATGACCTTGATCGTGGAGTTGAGGTGTGGGAAAAGATGTTTTGATTGAAGAAGTTATATGCTTGGACTTGACATGGTTCTCCAATGATTGATGCTTGGTGCTGATTTGAAGATATTATGTATGTCCTCCGCTTATGGGTGTCGGCGTTGTTGACATGTTTCATATCACGGAGTAGCTAGGAGAATGCATTTAGTGATTTGGTGGTGTTTTCGGCCAAAAGATTAAGACTCCCGAGGTCTTATTTCTGATTACTTGATTGGATATATCTATATCTAATAAGTATGGATTTGTATGAAAGATCTTCATGGAGGAGGCTTATAACAGTCTCGACCACAAATGGTACTGAAAGACATATCATCGATTCCCATTTACGTAATTCATAAATCAGAAAAATGAACAGTTTCTGATATTCTGTTATATGGAGCAGTTAGGAAATCCTCACAATATTCATAATCTGTGGCTTCGACTCGCCCCTCAGCGCCATGAGCACCTCCTCCCACAAATCGCTCTGGGAGAGATCATTTGGGCGACTCGTCCAAAAGAATTGCGCCAGGAGTCCATTGACCTGTGGAAGGCCATGCAGACCTAGAAGTGGAGCAATCTCTGCCAGCCGGGCCACGAACCAGGTGCGGCCGTGATACCCTTTGGCACCCATGCCACCCATGAAACAGATCCAGAAGAGCAGGTCCGGCGAGGTTGTGAGCATGTTGTCGAAACAAAGTTCTAGATTTTGTTTCAAGCACGCTACAATGCACGCAACGAAGGGAAAGGTTTGGAAGTTCCAGATTCGGGTGTTCGAGTATATGAGGAGAGACAGACGCACACATTCCGACACCAGGCCTGCGGTATCGGCGGTGGTGGTGGTCGGATCGAAAAAACACACTGATAGCAGCTGGTGCTCGAAGATGACAAATAGGTCGTTGTCTGTTGGGACAACCCTCGACGGTTGTAGTCGCGCGGCTTCGTAGTAGCGCACCAGGCGCTGGAAGCCGTCGATGAGAATGTGAGTTGATACGTCGATATCAGAAGACCAAGTGGCAGTCAAAAAGCGGGAGCCGAGGGAGGGAAAGGGGTCGGGAATGTTGAGGTCACTACGTGATCTGAAGATCTTGATGTCGGTAAGAACTTCGCTGCGCCATTTAGTGGACATGTGGAAGTGTGGACGACGGCATTTGAAGCCGGCGGCTTTGACATCAGCTCTGAAGAGGGGGTCAGTTCAAATTATTCTGAAAGGCTTAGTCGCCGAGGACGCACTGATAGATCTTGGATACGGTCATGTGGTCGAGGTTGTCGAGGCCCCCTTGAAGCTGAATTAACCTCTTGAGTCCTTTCAAATGCGCCTCGACAGCTGTCGCATTGGCATCAACTCCCTACGTAAATCAAGTCAGCAAGGAGAAACACTTATGCATAAGATCGATCGTATTTTGAGGAGTCCAACCTCAATTGCGAGCAGAGAGGCGACAATAAGGGTATTTGATTCCCCAATAGCCTTGATCGGATCCTGCAGAAGATGTGTCAGAGTGCCCAGCGCATCGCCTCGTAGCCGAACGGAATCTTTAATTGATTTCTGCACTGCCGTCATGGAGACCTCATTGGTGCACTCCAAAGCCGCTTTGTGGCCTGCACTGAGGAAGAGAAGGGCTTGCAAAAGAGCTGGTTGGGTGATAGCTTTCTGCCACCACCATATGCTCATTCGAGTAGAGTCGAGCGGGTATGCGGACGCAATGGTATGAATTCGGACTAAGATATGGTCAATCAACTCTCATCTCACCCAAGACTAAAAGCGAGGTTTATTAGTTCAACACACAGTGTCCCCAATACAAGTTCATTGCGTCCGTCATGGGTACGGCCGAAGACGAGAACGGGTCTACAAAGCTTGCGTTGAGCTGTCGCTTGACCGACCATAAGTTTGCCTGCTGGACAAGGCCAGAGTCTCGCTCGACCTCATCGGCCTGTTGTCGCTCTGGAGTTGAGGACTCTGATAAGTGTCGAAAGGCCCAGCCAGTAGGCAGCTTAGACGATTTCAACTTATCCAGTCGCGCCTGCTTACGTTTCTGATGGACATTCCTCTGGATGAAGGCGTGCTTTTGTCTACTGACTTCAGGGTCATTGGATGCATCTGTCTGAACATCGATGAACAACAACGTCCTCGTTCGATCAGGCAGCGTGGCCTGCGAACGGTTTGATGAGCGGGACATGCTGGCAATGTTTGGATGTTTGGCTGCATATCTCCGTTGCCGAGCGGAAGAGGGCGATGCTCCCGGTTAGACCGTCTGGATTACCCACGGAAACCAGCCATTTTGCGCCTCGGTGGAACCCGCTGCTCATTCACATCCAATGGTATAGTAAACTACTTTTGCCGATGAAAAGTTATCGTGCCGTAAAATGAGTATGTGTGGCTATGGCCCATTCCATGCCGGCCGACCGACATACCCATTTGGGGGTTACCTAGGTATAATGCTGCAGGCTGTGGCAGCGTTGGCCTAGAGTGAGAAAAATAACAAACATTGGATAGAAAAATAGATATTGCGAGAAGATGTATGAATCAGAATCGCGGTACTTACTACTTACAAAATTCTAGTCTACAGCCAATGGTGAAAGCAAAAAGAACCGCCCCCAGGCCCCAGTATCGATATTGTCTTGAGACTCTTCCCCGGCCTTTGCTTCTGGCATTTTGCGAAATGACCCCATTAGAATGTTCGGACCGTCTGTGATCTGCGGGACAAGCTCCATGATGGCACCGTAGCCTGTCCGACAATCGTCTGCCTTGGGTGTGTTTACAGACGAGCCGGGGCCACACAATCTCGGTGGCATTGCCTGCCCAATCCTGGCAGCACAGTTGCAATTCGACTCCGTCTCCTTTGTCTCTCTGATCTTCTCCTGGAGGCGAGAGATCTCTTCAACCTTTTCATTGCGCTCCTCCCGCAGTTTACGGTTCTCCGTACGCAAATCGTTCAGTTCCTTCTTTAAAGCGTCCAAGTGCTTCTGATTGCGGGCTCGGAATCGACGCTGGGCTTCCCTATTTTGCGTACGTCTCCTTTCCTGACCATAGAACTTTTTAAAATAATGCCCACGTTAGAGGAGGCCGTGTGTTGCAATAATACATCTAGCTAGAGGCTCACCTTTCCGTTGTTTGATGTAGGAAGAGTGCATTCTAATGTTGTACCCTCATACTCGGTGTACCCATCCAGATCTGAAATTGACATTGGAGGAGTTAACTGTCCCTGGCTGTGAATTGCCGTTGACGCTTGAGAGGAGTAGAATGTGCAATCCAAGCCCAGGTCATCCTCAATGGGGTCACCTAGACCTGACATTGGAGGAGTTACCTGGCCCTGGTGCAGCACGACAGGGGATTGGAAATTCATGTAAAAGCGTGATACATCCTAGCATCCCCGATCAACATTTTGCATACGCATAAACAGCCAGTGTGTTACACACTCACATAATTCAGCTGAAGATCAATGCCATCCATATTGTCTTGAGGTATGTGTTGGTGTCCGTTGCTTATCATACAGTATTTGAAGAGAGATTGGACAATAATTATTTAACGCAACCGAAAGAATACTACATTCACAGTCCCTCTCTCGACCGAGCATCAGGCTGGTCTTTATACTGGCTTCGAGCCTTCTACTCTGCTACTTAGATGACATTGTAAAGGAATTAAAACCTGATCGCCGGAATATCACCACCTTCCCTATTCTGTATAGTATTCCTCACGCCTCATTTTTAGATTACTCAACATATGATTGATTGATTGATTTCGTCAGTTACGCTGTCCCAGCCGCCACGAAGGCAGCTATGCAGCTTGCGTCCTAGTGAC